>JAVJIF010031523.1:0-180719 GCA_038442645.1 Agave tequilana
CAGTAAAGAAACGGTACACATATAAAAATAGCAAAAAAAATTGCAAATAATCATTGCATGCGCATGGCACGTGCCCCAAAAATAAAGAACAAATACTAACTGTTGTCACGGGGCCACAGGCTCACCCGACGGTCGCGTTCCGTTAGTCTCACCCTGCACGACAACCTTATCCAATTTTTAACCCACCGAGAATATCACCCCGAAACCCTTGCTCTTGCATCTGGGTCCCGCGTGAGCGTCTAAAGTACGAAACTGGTCAGCTCAGGGTCTGTTTGTTTTACTGTAAAAGTTCGTATGCCGCAAGTGACAATTGCGACTTATGACTTACGGTGTTTGTTTGTGCCATAAGTCATAAAATGCACTTGCATCTCACTTACGATTCACTTGCAACACAAATAATTATTTTTGTGGTCATGCAAATTTCACTTACAGCCCAATTGCAGCACAAACAGTTAATTTTGTGGGCATGCAAATTTATATTTCACAGTTAATTGTAATTAGATTAATTTTTTAATTATGTGTTTTTTAATTATTAGATTAAATATAATATTAGATTAAAATTTTTATTTATAATTTAATATTTTTAAATCTTTTTTATTACTAGATTATTTTTTATTACTAGATTAAATAATATATTTTACTTAATTTTAATTCTTACTTTATTTGTAGATTAGTAATATTTAATATAAATTTAATACGATTTGATTATTAGATTATTTTTTTAATATTTAATATTTTTTTTCAATATTTACTAATTTAATTTTTAATATTTAATACATTATATATTAATTTAATTCTAATTATTTATTATTTATATTTTTAATATTTATTGATATTTTTTAATATTTTTAAATTACCAAATAGTTAATTTTAATTTTTCATTTACAATTTACATATTACGATAATCAAACATTGTAAAAATATAATGAATTTCTCAGTTATTATTTTATATTACCAACCAAATAACATAAAAATTCACTTAGTACGTAACTATAATTGTAAAAAAATTGCCACTTCCCACTAAAGAAATGACTTACGTCAACCAAATATGTGGACTAACGTAATTAAATGGGAACACAATTGCGAAGTTCTGACAAAAGGGCTGAGCTTTTTCCAATAACGCAGTGAGGACTCCGTCGTCTCCTGTCGAAGACTTGACTTTTCTCTTTCCTCTCCTTCTTCTCGCGCAGTGCGAACACCGCTTTCTTCTCGCTCCGACGACTGCTAATTTACCCTCTCCTCTCCGGTCCCGTCCTCCGCCTCTTCCGGTAGCGGGTGAACTTACTGCGCCATTTCATCCTGACAGTTTGCAACGCTCGGCCAGGTGAAAAATCTCACCCTCGCGGAGAATTTTGTGGTACATTTAATTTCTATCTTCAATTTTTAAGTGCACATGTGAAGTTTGCAATTTTTAGTTTTATTTTATTTCCTTTTGTTGGAAGAAAAGAGTGTGGTTCTGTTGTTGAGGACTGATTTGTTGTTTGATTTCATTTTCTAGCATTCATTTTGAATTTTGAAAAGAGTCAGTAATTATTTTTTGGGAAATTTTCGTTTTGAGTACTCATCAGTGGAAATGGGATCATCTTGTTGTCTGTGTCAGTTTTTTTCTTTTGATTTTTAAATTTTATTTATTGTTAGAAATTTTTCCCCCCCTATCTGTTGTCATCTCAAATTTACCAAGAAGCTGTCAGGTTCTCATATTGAACTAGCATGAAATAGTACCTTATTTTTGCTGGCACTTACTAGGAGTTTTGGTATTATTACTTTTTCTTCGACTTACATGGATTGAAAATCACTTCGCAGCGTGTATCTGAAGTTGTTTAGTTTGCTAGAGACCCCAAACATAAACTAGGGAAACGACAAAAAATGAAAGGAAACGAGAATATCTTGTCATACTCTGATGATAGACCACCAAAACCTTGGGTTTCAATGAGCAAAATAACCGAATATATATTGTCAACTCGATACAGAACTTACATAAGAAACACAGCCGTGGAAGTTGGATCCATAGAAGATGGAGCCTAAGCTGCTGACACTGATTGACATGCACAGAAGTTGTTTGCATAATGTGCTCAGAGAGCTGGCCGGCGAGCAAGCAGCATAAGAAAAACACACTTAATATACCTAACTAGCAGAAAAAATTTGAAATGTATTTAAATAACTTTATGCACACTACGCCCACCATAGATCACAAGCATTAAGTGAAGATTTAATCCACTTTATACGCCCCAATGTAGACCGCCAGCACCTGAGGTGAATATGCATCTAACTGCTGATGAAGTGCCCTATACCTGAGCAAACATTGCCATCATCATTGACATAATCTTCATCTTCTCGTAGCAGCAAAAAGTTACAGTCATCAAATGGTTTTTGTGGTAACTCGTCTCATCCACACCTTTGATGTCCACTTATGCAATGCACTTATAAGTTATAACGTAGAGCCACAAAGGATCTGAGCACGCATGGAATGGATTAAGTGGAATAAGGCCACCTTTGCTGGCACTGTACCCAAATGCCTCTTGCCATCAACATCCATGGAGAGGAGCAGTGAATCAAACTCACGTAGCAGCAATTAGGTGCACTTATTTTCAGTTTCTTCTTTGATGACTTCTTGCACAGGGTGATCCAGCGGTGATCGTCACAAAGGTGGTTACCGCACCCATATGGAGCGGCAACATCAAGTCATACCAACAGTTGCATTTCCACTAGGGGAATTTAGAGTAATAGCAAAGGCATCTACAACACAAGGGACATAAAGAAACTAGATGGATTTTTTTTTTTTTTTTTTTTTTTAAACTTCACTACATCTCTCTGTTGAATCCTATGTAAGACTTTATTTATTTATTTAAGTCTAAATATTTGGGCCTAGTCAAGTCAATTCGATATTTGCACCCACCTTTATAACCTATGTTGTTAGACACGTTTAGGAATTGATCAAGTCTAATGGTTTGGGTCTAGACTCGTTCCAATTATACTTAGCCATGGGTGTATTTAATTTATGATGTGACACTCATCTACACGTGTGGAGCTCGTGTTATTAATCAAGGGACTAGAAATATGATGAGTTGAACTAGGTTTTACCTTGATGCTATATATATCATGGGCAGGATTCCCTCTCCATTATTATGAACACATATCTCTCTTGGAGGCCTCTCATCTCCTCTAGGATGAAGAGGAGAACTTATTAGTTGGAGAGAAGTATTCTCTCTCTCAACTCTGCGTCCTTGAGATCGTGTAACATTCGGCATCCCTTTCGTGATAGAATCGGGTAATGCCTAAATCCTCATTCCCTTTTATCTTGATAAAGAGGCTATTATATGCATGTGATCTTGTTTAGAATAATTATTAGATCAACATCCTACTGACCAATTGAGAGGTGATCCATTGGAGGGCAGCCTTGGAGGGGATCCATTGCGTTGGAGGGCAGACTGGGAGGGGATGCATTGGAGCTCATCTCCATTTCTTTTTCTTTTTCCATTTCTTCTCTATTCTACACTTAATTCTTTCTGATTTGCATTTTTCCCATGGAGGAACGGACTGGGAGGGGATCCAATGCCTCAATCCTAAAGTCAATTCTCACACATCTTATTTTTGGCATGTTTTCTTCACCTATGTTTCTGATGGAGATTGATATGTATCTTTTAGTCTTTACAGTAGACCACCTTACATATGTTTAACTTTTCTAAGAGTCTAACATGATATTTCATTATTAGAAAAACCAGTTTTCCTTTTCAAGCTGCTTTTCCATTTGAGCAACATGCTTTTAGTTGAAATCTCAATTTCATGATATAAAAGTGGATATTCCCACATTGATTTATATATATATTCCAGTCAACTTGAGATTTGACTGTAGTATCACTTCCAAGGGGGAACAACTGCAGAAGCTCATTACCTAACTGTTTGGGGGATAATAATACTCTGGATCCCCACACCTCTGCCCAACTATGTTGCACGGACACGGCCATACCGACATGGACAAGACACGCTCACATGTGACGAATTCTTAAAAATGCACATGGCACATGTGCAGTGGCATACTCAGAACTTTGAATTGGGGGTCACTTTTTGACTCAATTCAAGTGCTCTATTAGCTACTCTTGAGAAAATGATGACATGTAATATCTAATCAGAACCTTGAGTATTTTATCATCAACAAAGAAATCAAAAATATATCCCAAGAACTAACAATAACAATTATGTCACCAGTATATAATACAATAATAAGCACCAGGATTCTGTTTTAAGAGCCTGATAAGCTTTTTACATATTGTTATGGTTATATAGCTGATGTAAAATCAAGTTTTTATATTGTGAAATAAACGTGAAACAATGAATTAACGCACAATTTGTTAATGCAAAAGAATATGTTTACTTGCAAGGAACATGACACGAACATAGCAAAGAGTTTTACTATAGTATATTAAGCTATGGATGTTAACAATTCTAATCATTAGGTAGAGTCCTCTTACTTAAATACTCAAGTCCTTTGTTGGCCTCATTTCTTTAGGTACAACTGCCCTTAGGTGTGCGCTAACTCATGCTCATAATCTATGTTGCCCTAAAAGCCATTTGCATCAACAAAAGGGATTCTATTAGCAACTCTTAGGTACTACTGAAATGTGAATTTGTAGATAAATCAATTTGGTGGTTTTATAGTGGATTGCATTCGAAGCAAAGTGAAAAATAAATACTTAATACATAATGACATGAGGTTTCAACCCAAATCTCATAATAAATAACCTAATGGTCTTTCATATTTTTCAACAATTTCCCAACATAAGCACACACTTGCAACTTGCAAGCACCGGGTATAGATATATTTTCTTTGTATTTAATATTATTGATGTTTCAACTTCAGCCAAAGTAGGGCTAACATGAATGCGCCAGAAGAGGGTCCAAGAAAAAAAAATTTCAATAATTTGATAGTAAAGCCCATCAAGGAATTAACAAAAAGAACGTAAGGAAAAAAATAGAAAAAAAAAAAAAATCAAAATATGAATGAGGACATTGGGCTTCGAAATAAGGTTTTGTTTCAACATGTGAATAGAGCCAACCACCATGTGCTATTAGCAAGGATAAATTTTATTTATTGATTGTCAAAATGAGAAGAAGAGTTTGATTTTCCCGCCGGGGGGGGGGGGGGTGTTGCCCCTGCCTCCGCCCCTGCACGTGTGTCTCACATGCGTGATGGACGTGTGTGTGTGTGACACGATACGGCTTCATGATATGAGTGTTTGTGCTACATAACTGCCCATGGTTATTGCAAATATATAGATAGACAGTGACCACATGGAAACTTTTCTCACTTTGTTGTTTCTGAAAAATATTAGTCTTAAAAAATCCATTTGCTTACTTCCCTTTCTTTAAAACATAACTGGTTTGTCCATTTAGTAATAAATGATATACATTTAAATGTTTTATGCTTCAGCATGTGTATGCTAGATGAAACAAGTGTTAACTAGACGATATTACTGTTGGGATTATTGTCCATAGCTACCGCAACGATTCTCTGCCTGTTTTCGTTGTGTTCAATTCTTTACAGGTAAATGTTTACCAATACAATCACCTTATTTCTGTTCCTAACCTCAATTAATTTTCAGTCAATCATCTTATGGATATTTAGATTCCTTTTCTTGTTTACAGCTTTTTGTTTCCATGTTGATTTTGTCCAAAAAAGACCTTATCTTCATCACTTCTCAACTGGTTTCAATGTTTTCTTGGATGGACTAAGTGGAGGAAAAGTAATTCTCTTATTTGTGATCATAGTTAATGCATTCTCTATTGCAGGTCATACTCCTGAGAGATGGCTGATTGGGTTACTGATAAGGTTCCCATGCTCTCAGAAAAAGTGTTAAATCAAAGAAATATACTGCTAGAAGTGCATCAATGTCTATACCAGTGAATTCATCCTTTGAAAGTGATGATGCTTTTATATCCCATACTGGTCCCCTGCGTGGTGACAGGTCCTCCCATTTTATACCCATGAGTGGTCCCCTGTATAGTAACCAGAAACCTGACGGTGTAGGACCTCAGCTTGGCAAACAACGGAGTAAAGCATTCATGGTCATGCCAGAGGAAATGGGTGGGATGGCTGGATAGCGAGTGATCATGGAGGAAAATATGAGCATCTATTGATGTCAGGGCCTTTGGGATTATGCAATAATCCTGATTGCACAAGTTGTCCAGCTGCGTATAAAACAAGCAGAGTACTTATAAAAGTTCACTTCATCTTGATAGTAAGGTGCATTCTTCCTTTCATTCTTTTGCTACAATTATTTGGATTACTCGGGATTTGATGCAGCCATCATAGTGTGTAAGTTGTGATGAGACACAAGTACTTCTAATTCTATAATTGAAATTAGGTCACTTATTATTATTTTTAGTCTATCTTCAGAAAGAGAATGCTTTAAATACCTTTTGCCTTATATTGACACATGTGCATGTGAACTTTGAAGATGTTATGGTATGTGGATACTGGAGTTTGGTTGTGCTGACTTGGAGATGCCAATATTTTGTTTCCTTTTAATTGATTTATCTATCTATCAAAAGTTTTGTTAATTGGAGTCACCTTCTTACCTATTGTGGAGGGAAAAGTTGAAAGTTAAAATGTTGCTTCTTTACGTGTTTTTCCCCATTTAGCTAGAGAAACTATAACATAAAATTTCAGAGAAAAAGTTAATACAAAATCACAATGACTACTGAAATGTTTTTTTTAAAAATATTTGGTTTGCTTAGTTACGAGCCCTTTTGCTCTATTCAGTTGGATAATGCCCATATCCTGTGCCATATCAGCAACCGCCATGTCCTTTTGGCTACCTCAAGCAAGGTTTGTTTTGTGGTCTATCCCTAGTCCTAGTAGCTTCAACTGTCCTGACATTCCTAATCATCATTTCTCCGTCTCATCTTTAATCAAAGCTATTTCCAACTTCTAATCGAGGCACTCTTTTCTTATATCCTTAGCATACAAATATAACTTGTTATCTGCAAATGACCAATTCTTGGTATCCGTCACTGTACACTACTGTGGATTGCAAGCTCTTATTTCTATATGTAGTCAAGAAAGAGAAACCAATTGTATTTTGGAGGTAACCTTGGTGGATTGGATAAATTATGCTGCCGATACTAGGTGAATTATAGATGCGGCCCTAGTTTTTATAACTTTTAGTAGATCTAATTGGTTGAATTTTCATGTTTGAGTGTATCATACCTCTATTCAGACTAGAACACACTTTTCTCTTATGAATATACTAAGTTCCACATGTAACTGCTAACATAAAAAGATATTGCATGGAAATCTTTTCAGAATCAATAAGAAGTGTACAATAATGTAAAATACTAAGTAACATGTTAACACTCTAATGAAATGCTATTTAAGATGTGGGCAACTGTTTACTTCATTGTCTCGAATAAATGTGAAGTCATTACTTCAGAAGCTTTGGTGGAGGGGCTGGTTGACGAGGTGCTCAGTTTGTATGATGAATTCCCGACTGTAACTTTGGTTAGTTGTTTGTAGTTGACTAGTTTTATTCATGAAGGATTGCTTATCAATTATGATTCTTTGTGCAAATTTTTTTTTTTTCTATAAACATTTTGTACTGTAATTGGCTAATTTCCGATCAATTCCTTTTAGCATATTATGGAAGAAGGTCTGAAGTTGCATATATTTCTTCTATTGTGGTCGTAGAAAATTTTAAATTCATATTTAATAAATTCAACTGTTTCGTATATTTTTCACAACTTTGAAATATTTTCCCGCCATACCTTCTTGCAGCTTCGCAACATTCTTTATGGGATTCTGAAGGATGGACACGGAAGTTCTCAGCATTTTTTAATTCATATTTTCCTATCATGAATCCACATACCAAAATTGTTCAACAGTGGAACAAGTTCTTTGTCATTTCATGCTTGGTGGCAATTTTCATTGATCAATTTTTCTACTTATTTTCTGTACAGAAGGTAACCTTTATTCGTCCTTTGAATACAATCCTCTCTAGTCTTATTATGATTATTATTATGATTGGTTCTTGGACTTTGTCATTTTAGGCTGAAAAATTTCTTTAAGTGTGAATTCAGTGTTCTCTGTTTATAGTTATGATATGCATTGATGGTTCTTATTTCTCTTGAAGAGCAGGATAACAAATGCATAGTCCTGAACTGGTCCTTAGCAATAGCAATTGCAATTGTGCGAAGTGTGACTGATTTCATTTACTTACTACACATATTTCTTCAGGTAAGTTGCTGTTATGCCTCTATGTTTCATCACTAATTCTGGAAAGGGATTACTTGTACACCCCCCCCCCCCCCCCCACCCCCCCCCCCCCCCCCCCCCCAAACGCCCCAACAAAAAAAAAAAAAAAAGAGAAGAAGAAGAAGAAAAAAACCTCTTAACCCCACAAAAAGAAAGAAAGAAAGAAGAAGAAAAAACAGCCCAGCCTACAATTCCCATTCTCTACTGTGTTTATTCCAATATGTTAACCATGGGTGGATTGAAGAGAAAAAATGAAGCCTAATTCCAGGGAAAAATGACCTGAAAAAGTACATAACTTGAGAGTAGTGTTGAGCTGGTTTATAGTTTATTAACTTTCACTTATCTTCGGAGGTCTCATTAGATCATTATCTCTCTCCAACATGTACTATTATGAACTATGCGATACTACTTTTGGTGCACATGAATCTGTTGTTGATGCATCTGACTTTTCTCAAAATTTTTATGCGTAGTGCTTATTCGGGAGCTAAATCTTGTTTGCTTCGAGCACAATGTATGGTCTTCTGGTATTTTCTGGGGTTTGCAATTTGCAAGTTGGAACGCATTTGCTCTCAACGCATTTTTGGTTCTGACCTAGAGTTCAAGATTTCCCTAGGCTGTTCTTATGGCAAACAAAATGGTGTTCTATTGTTGAAATATCATGATTAAGTAATCATTATGTTATTTGCACTTTAATAGAGTTCATACTTATGGACATGATTCTGTTTCACCTGTTCGGCATTGGGCAAAAATCATTTGACGTATCTTTCTACCAGTTTTTGTTCCTCCCTTTTATCGCTTCTATTTCACGCGTTCAGATGCTATAAACCTTTGCCCGTGCTGTTTATTTCTATGCATTTCAAAAAGTCTTTTTAAAACGTAGCTCTTGGCGTCTATTTGATTTAACAACTGCAGACAACATTTCATTTCTTAGATGTGTTCTTTTAAATTTTATTTATGTAACTTACAAACTGGACTTTCTTGATCTATATAATTGAAACATCTGTTGCAGTTCAGACTGGCTTATGTGGCTCCTGAGTCTCGAGTGGTGGGTGCTGGTGATTTAGTTGATCAACCAAGAAAATTGCTATTCATTATTTTCGTGGTTATTTTGCACTTGATCTGTTTGTTGTGTTACCACTTCCTCAGGTAACAATTTCTTCCTGACTTGGAACTGCTATTGTTTTATTGTTGGGTAATGATTCACTTAAGTTGATCTAATTATACTTAAGAAGTTATGTACTGCCGCTGCTTTATGGTTGTAACCCTTCTCCTCTATCGCTTTTCATATATGATATTAACATGGATTGGCATGACTGTGATCGACAAGGAGAGGCCCATTGATATCTTGATTTTGACTTCTTTTATTTCTTTCCCACCACATTTTTCTTCAGCTTTCATGTCTTCATTCAATTCAGATTTTCTTCCTTTTCTTGTCTTCATTCAATTCAGATTTTCTTCCTTTTCTTGTCAGAAAGATAATAAACCAACTTGTCTCTCTTCCCAAGTAAGCAAAGATTGTGTCATCTTATATTGTAATTTATCTTGATTGTCACTATTGTCATGTCACTTGGAAAATCAATACCAGAGCAGAGACCAGAGATGAAAGCGCCCCAACTCAAACCTAATTAGGGGCAGAGGCAGGATCTCTTCATTGGGCGAAATGTTGCAGGCAACAATTGCAATTTCTGTTGTGTTTTTTTCTTTCTTAAACATGGGATGTAGTCCTGGGACTTAGCCAGGCCTCAGGGGAACTGATGCTATTAACTTTCAGTGTATACTATAAAATGATTTCAAATAGGACATTTTTTTATGAAAATAAAAACTGGTCAATGCTTTTGCACATACATTGTTTACAAATGAAGGATATCAGAAGTTCTTGCAACTTGGTGGTTTTGTTTTGTTTTGCTTTTGTTTTGGAAAATTCTATTTACATCCGCCCTCTTTACTATCTATACCCACCCCAAAAATAATTTTTTAAATTACAATTTTACTCATAGATGAAAATTCTATAATTCCCTCTAATTTTACTCTCTCATGTTCTCTCCAAAACTGAAAAAAACTCTGTAAATGGCAAAACATTTCATAAGCACCCGATCTGTTACAAAACTACCTTGCATCACCAATCCTGACTCTTGTGTACAACAAATTTTACGCTCTAACCATATCCACTGCCGTCACCAGAAACCCACTCCCATAACTCGTACAAAAAACCAAATGGGGCACATTTTACACTATACAAACACACAATAATGAATAAACACAAATACCACGTGCACACCTGCCAAAGAAAAGAGAGAAATGAATTGATACACATATCAATGGTTAGCATCGATTGTTGTGCCAGACCTTGCCTGAGAAATTCGGTTAGCATAAATAGTCACCAGCCTCAGCTTAGTACTGCTGAGCCCTTTTAAATATGGAAGGAATGCCTTGTCAAGCATGACGTATATATCCACCAAACAGAACAACAACAAGTCTGCAAGAAGCCGATAGGAAATTAGAAATGAGGCTTTTCAGGAACCAAAGGAAAGCTTTGCCAAAGTTTGGTTTATGCGACCACAACATTGCATTAATTTGTTTCTACAACCACAAAATGACATCATTTTTGCATTTTGAAGCATGAGAGGGTTTGACAAAGCAGGGTCTCCTAGAGAATATTAAACAGACAAAGTGCATAATCTAGAGGAGAACAGGAACCATCTCGAGATGCAACACTTGGAACATACTCCTCAGTCCCACGAAGTTTAAACTGCATTACCCAAAAAGAAATTAAAAGAAAGTTAAGGATATTTTGGGTAGTTTTAGGGGTGTATAGAGCAAATTATGATTACTTGAAATTGATAAGCGGGTGAAAAGAGAAGGGTGCGTGTAGACAGTAAAGAGGGTGTGTGTGTGTGTAAAATTTCCCTTTTGCTTTTTTGTTTTCGAATATATGCCGTAGCTTGGTGCAAGCGGGATTTGAACCCCAGACTTCTTGCCTACTGCAAAGAGGTTTCTTATCACTCTGCTACAGTGGCACCTGCACTTGGTAGTTAATTATACTGGTTGTGCGTCAATTTTGATCTGTCTGCTGAAGTTCCTTTTTTAAACCTTTGTTTTGATGAAGGTCATGATATTGGCTGTCATACCATCTTCCATGGGATCATCAGCAGCAAATTTTGCAAAAAATCTTATACGTGCTACAGTTCTTCTCCAGTATGTACCAAGAATTGTCAGATTTCTACCATTGCTTGCTGGCCGGTCTGCAAGTGGCTTCATATTTGAGTCTGCATGGGCGAATTTTGTTATTAATCTTCTTATGTTTGTATTGGCTGGGCATGTTGTTGGTTCATGCTGGTACCTCTTAGGTTACAGGTTAGTAAAGTTCTGAACATGGCAACTTGGTCGATAGGTTCTGTGTGTATTAAGCATAATGCATTTGCAATATGGATGTTGTCTCCATTTAGCTATGCCTTTTTCTGTTTTTAATACCTGGTATTTCTGTGGGTGGGATATATTTATACAATTTCTTGGAAGTAATATCCAGAGTAGTGAGAGAATGGTAAAATGACAAGTTCGGGGCGCTAAGATTTCTGCAAACTCTTGTTTTCCCACCTAGGTCATGTCTGGTACAGGGCATTAAGATTTTACACCAAGTTCTTTATTACATGAAAAATCTGAGAGTGAACATAACTTAGTTTTAGCGGCTCCATATTCAAACTTGGTGATTTTCTCACAATGTGGTGGTTATTCAATGATTGATTGTGGTTATTCAGTAATTTCTCACGAAATCTGAGAGAGGCTCTGTTAGGGGCATATATCTCCTCCAAAACAATCTCCAATATGACTGAGATTTGTGTAATTTTTTCAAAATACAATGTGATAACCTAACTATAGGTTATCAATTGGAAGGAAATGCATAAAGGTGAACTTAAATGATTTGGCAGATCTAACAGAAATTTCAAATATTTGAGGGTCTACTAATAAATATAGGGCAATTTAAGGGATCAATATTGTAAAGCCACTTTATAGAATGCATATATTTCAAAGTAGTATTTTTTGCTTTCTTTCTTGTATCTGATGTTTCAGTTGGCCAATATTATTTATGTAAAGTGGAACTGGAAAGCCATTCATAATAGATGATGGATGAATGCTTATTTCCTTGCAACTCTGCTATAAACCTAACTCTATTTTCTTCTGTTCCAGAGGGTAAATCAATGTCTACAAGATGCCTGTTCCGAATCACCCATCTCAGGCTGTAATGACTTTATAGATTGTGGAACTGGGGGTTATCTCGGCAAATTTAATTCCACGTTTCATTGGCAGGATTGGCGTAATAATATAAATTCTACCAGTTGCTTTGATAGTAATGGCGATTTCGAATATGGCATTTATCAACAAGCAGTTAACTTAACTACGAAGCATAGCATCACTAAACGATATATATATTCTCTCTTTTGGGGTTTCCAGGTATTTCTTTTTGTTTCTGATAAATATGTGCTTTCGTTTTTAACTTATAAACTCTGCAGAATGTTTAACTTCATACTTTGGTTAAAAATGATTTCTGCTGTTGTAGATAACTATGTAGTTTTCTTATGTGCAAATGTATGTCCATAATGATACTAGCTCATATAAAAGAATCACTCATCTTATTCACTGGATCGTCTTCTCCGGTTCTTCCTCCCTTCTTCTCTGGACAGCAGTAGCTGTTGTTGCTGATTTTGTTCTGTTGTTACAGCAGGGCAGCAGCAACCAGTGAAATAGCAGTGGTTAGCAGCTGTGCTGCTGGAGGGAAGGAGGAGAAGAAGAACGGAAGAGGGGAGAAGAGCAAGGGGAGAAGAGCAATGACTGGGGAGTACTGAAAGTACACCTAGAGGGGGGGGGGGGGGGGGGGGGTGAATAGGTGTACTGCTAATCTAATGAACTAAATGCGAAAATTAAAACTAATTTGCAACAACACTTAGTGCAACCAACGAGTGTAGCCGAATTCCCCGTGAAGGGCTCTGGACTAACTCCTCTTGATTCCTCTGAATAAGAGTTGAGGCGCTATATGAAGCTCTCGTGGTTAAGCACAAGTGAGGCACACAAGCAAACACAACCAAGCATATAGGAATAAGCAATATGAATCAATGTAAGGTACAACACAAGCATATAAGATATGACAATATGAATGATGCAATGCACAAATAAAGAGAGAGAGAGAGAGAGTTGAGAGTCAATCGATCAAACGCAAACAATAATATGTGTTTCGAGGTTCGAGCACCGAGCTTTATGTCCCCGCCTTCACCGAGAAGGATTTCCAATCCACTAGGAGTACCGAACTCCTCTCTCAACCAATACAACCTCCACCGAGGCAATACAAATGGTCTACCGAAGACCGGAGTACCGAACTCCACCAAACCAACCAATACAACCTCAATCTCAACCTCTACCAAAGAGGGAGCCAATCTCCACTCCAGATCAACCTCTACCAAAGAGGTATACAACAAATAAAAGGAGGGTACAACACTTAGTGGTCTCCACAACCACAAACAAATTTTCCCACAAATAAATGATCCTATAGAATAGGATATGAGATATAGCTCAAGTGTGGAAAACCAAGAGTTTGGAAAACAAAAACTCAAAGAAAAATACTTGAGAAAACTCTTTGAAGATGATGGAGATGAAGAACAACACAAATCTCCCAAATTTCTATTTTCTTTGATTTTTTCAAAACCCTAAAACAATATAAAGATAGTTTGAAGCTCTAAAACACTTTTGAAATCTTGTAAAAACACTTCAGAAAGTAGGAATTTTCTTTGTTAAAAACCCTTACAAAACCCTAAAGAGATGGGGTATTTAAAGCCCCAATCTAAAACTAGCCGTTGGAGCTGTTTTTCAGCTCTGGCGGCTGGCGGTCGACCGGCCCGGTCGACCGCCAACGGTCAAAAAATCGACCGTTGGAGCCTCGGTCGACCGGCTCGGTCGACCGCGGCCTGGAACAGAGAGCAGACCTCTCTGCCGGTCGACCGACCCGGTCGACCGGGGCTTTCCAGAGAGCAGAAGCTCTCTGGCGGTCGACCGTCCCGGTCGACCGGCCCTCCAGCCAAACAGACGTGCACATCTTGTGCACGTCGGTCGACCGACTCGGTCGACCGACTCCTAACTCGGTCGACTGGCAGAAGCCAGAACAGGATTTACAGGACTTGAAAACTTGGTTTTTATTTACCTATAAAATCTCATAAAAACTCTAAAAATCCACAAAAATAAGTTCAGTATAATACATTGATATACAAACTTGTTTGAGTAAAAATCAAACTAAGTTACAAACATTTTGAACCATTTTTGTGTTATGGAAAAATTACCGAAAACCAAAAACCGTATTTTTCAAAACTTGGATTTTCAAATGGAAATCCGATTTTTTCAAAACTCATCTAAATACAAAAATATGAAACTTAAACACTTTGAAGCATGTTGCATATGGACATAAGTCCAATATACATGAAACATATATATATCATTATTTTTGACTTTAAATACGAAAATATGTTTTGTTAAAATACCAAAACACCAAAACTCATGAATAGGCATATCAAAATAAGTTTGTCTAGGAAATTTAGCATGCATGTATATAGAACACATCTAATATACATTTAAACCATTTAAACTTGTATTGATACTATCTATTCATGAAAACCATATCGGTTAAACCAAAAACTGAAAATCAATATCCAAAACATAAAACGTGTGTGTGTAGTGAACTTGAGCATATCACACTATCTAGTCTTTACAAATGGATCTAAAACAAAAACTAAACTAGGTACCGAAGTCTTCTTGACGAACTCCATCTTCAAGTCGACTCGATCCAAACCGTGATCCAACGAGTGCTATATATGAGATCTTTGACGCTCGGGCTCTGGAATCACCAAGTGAAAGGCTTCAAAACTCCTTTGTTGAAGCTAATCACCAACTAATATCTTGATTAAAGATCTGAAACTAAACATCACAAGATTATTAGTAAACATAACTACATGAGTTAATCATCATCAAAACTAGAGTGGAAGGCCTCTGGGCTAACAAGTACAAGGTCATTGGAGGAGGAGGTGAAATATCCAACCAAAGAAAAAGTATGAAAACTTTGCCCTTGGGGAGTACAAGGTCATTGGAGACCTTCGACTGTTGTTGGGTTGCTGGGGAGTCGCTCAAGTGGAGAGAAGATTATAGGATATTGGGGGTAATGGTTATCAGTCACTTTTTCCCCCGATATTGTTTACTCCTGGTTGGACCCGACGTAACTGTGTCGAAACCTGAATTTGCGTTAAACTGCATAGTGGACAGGTTCCCTAATTTTCCAAAATGACGTGACGTTCCTACCCTCCATCATGCAGCTGCTGTGTTGTTCTCCCAGAGGGAACCCTCATTACATGCCTGGGGCTAGGGGAGCTGAGGGGGGACAGGGTAAGTGAGCCAATATGTGTAAGCCCAGTCAAACATTCCTATTTGGGTGGGGTGGGCCATCCACCTTCGTATGGTGTTGGTCAACCACTTAGGTATTTGTCGAAGTTAGGACCACTTGGGAGGCTAAGAAGGCCTTCGCTGCCTAGGCAGGCTGCAAAGACGTAAAGTAGAGCAGGTCCTGTCTGCACTTCAGCAGCCACTTCGTCCCCCTTTTGAATATTGCATTGGCTCATTGCTCATTAGACTCATTACTATAAATGCATATGCATTGGTCTTTGGTAAAGTTTTGATCTTCAAGTATTTTATAATTTATATGATTATGCACGGATGCTAGTTGACTCAGTCCTTTATGAATGTGTTGGCCAACATATGGACTTTCCTGAAAGTACCGAATATTTGTCATTTTCATGCAAAGAGACTTCAGTTATTTCACCATTGTCAGTGTTATTAACTGGACCACTGTGATGAGTGCTTTGTTCATCGCTTATGTTACGTCACAGCCACACTAGGCCTGTGTCCACATTCAACACACTCAGCTTAACCAGATATTGTGGGCACATTTCCTAAGCTTTGAGCCTTGCCATATGAAGTACTAGCATTACTTTTAGCTGTTTGTTGCCGGTAGACAAAATGTGTTTCTTTGTCCATGATCTACAATATTTGCACTGGCTGCGGTTAACTGTTGCCTGGGTCATTTGATCACATTATTCAACTCCCCTTTGAAGACATTGACTTCATTTTTTGGATAGAAGTTAAAAAGGGAAAAAAGAAGAAGAAGAATTTTAAAATGCGACATTATGAAAAATTTCAAACATAAAGACGGGACTGGATGCTGGTCACGGCTTCTATAGCTCTGAAGTGCAGTTCCCCATTTCTTACAAGACATCCTTGTCAAAAAGTTTGAAAGAGATTATTCTAATATGACAATGTCAATATGAAAGGCTAGATCGATGATGATTTGTTGGACAAAGAAGTGACCAACTCTGATTACAATGGCACTGGAGTTGAGCTCGATTGAATTTTGATGTATATCGTGCCTTTCAAAATCTTCCATATGGAATGAATATCCAGATTCATTTTTTATCCTTTTGAATGTGATGCATTTTATAATTTCAGCATTCTTTCAACTGGTGGTGCAAATGACTTTTAGATGTCAAGGATTGAGGATATATTTTAAGCCTAACCCATCATTTTAACATTGATGATATACAAAGAAAAAAAAAAAAAAGAAAAGGAAAAAGTAACAATGGAGAAAGACCTTCAGTTTACAGAAACTGTTATTATCAAAATACTCAACCGCAGTTAGTCAAAATTTTAACCCTTTTAACAATAATTTTGATGTTTGAGAACTAATTTTTGTAGCTCATTGGTGCATGAGGGGGAAAAAAGGTATTATGGCATACTGTAAGCTGAGTTGACAATGTGTAAATCTTCATGGATTATTCTTCCCCTTTGAGGTATTCAACTGGGCATTAACTTTTGCTGGTGAAGGTGATCAGCATTGCGAACAGAAGGCCTTTTGGGAGATTTGGGCATTATGGTTGTATTAGCTCACTTACAAGTTGCTTCAATCCCATCCTTGAACATGTAGATGAAAGGATTGAGGTTTGGAATTCTTCTTTTGTTGGATGGTCTGAATAAAGTGTGGAGGATGGAAAGTGTTACAGATAAGATCAAGAGAAGGAGTTGTTCCTTTCTTTAAGGGTAGAGACGAGGATACGCCACCTGTAATATGGAAACCTTGACGCAACAAAAATAAGTTGGGATAGTAGGACCCTTAGGGTCAAGATAAGGGTCTCGGCATTAATGTATATAGTGGTCACTTTCTGACCCACCTGAGATTGTAACATGTGTCTATCCGGCCCCCAAGGGATGTGCGACGCATGGCCACTCCCAGAACATCTGAACCATAGTGTCCGTCCAATTCGAACTTCAAACGAGTCAGATAATTAGAAGAAGAGATAAAACTGGTTGGAGATCTCTATCTTTAAGCCTAACAGTTACCCCTTGGGGACAATTCGTCCTTTAAGCCTAACCGTTACCCAACAGTTGCCCTTGGGGACAATTCGTCCTTTAAGCCTAACTGTTACCCTCGAGGGATAGCTGCCTCACATGGAAGACATCATCTGCCGTTTGATATTTTGATCTAAGCTCTGCTTTAGGGTTGAGCTCGATTGAATTTTGATCTAAGCTCTGACTGCAATAGCAGACTATTTTGATCCAAGCTCAAGCTTTAGATTTGATTATGGAGCTACCTCTGGTTCTTCCTCTAGATGTACCTCTTGTTCCAGCTCAAGATCTGACTTTGAATTTGGTTCCAGATCTAACTTCTGTTTGGGCATAGCTTCAAGTTTTACATCAAACCTTGAATTTGATCTCCTCGTCGGCCCATTTTTTATCTTTGTATAGAAGTCGGATGGCTTCATCTCCATAAAAATTTTCTCTACAATCTCGCTATCCATTAGGTCAGAACTTGTTCGCAAGTCCAAGTTTGATTTTGGATCCTTTTGGGCCTAGTTGAAAGGATGGACGCCTCCACTTCGAGCTGGAGAACCACTAGGATGCGAAAGAGTATATCTCACTCGGCCCAAATCAACTTGAGAAACAAGCCGTGACTGTCCAATTTGAGGTTTATCAGGTCGGGTTCTGACTTCGGGTTAGATCTGGCATGTAGATTTTGGTTGTTTTGCAGAGGAGAAGCAGATCCGATTTGGATCCGAGTCAGGATGGGTGAGGTAGTCACGACGAGGTCGTTAGTGCGATGGTGGGGTCGCCACGAAGTTGGCGACGCGATGGCAGGTTTGCAGCGAAGTTGGCGACATTACGAGGGGCAGCAGATGTTGTCAATGTCGTCAAAGGAAAGGGTGAAGCAGTCGGTGGGAAGATCTAGATCTTGTCGAGGAGCGTGCGATCAAGACTTGATCTCGAGTTCGCGATCAAGACCTGGTCTCGAGA
Source organism: Agave tequilana (assembly GCA_038442645.1). Lineage (NCBI taxonomy): Eukaryota > Viridiplantae > Streptophyta > Magnoliopsida > Asparagales > Asparagaceae > Agave > Agave tequilana. Next base: position 18,620 of record JAVJIF010031523.1, read on the forward strand.
GAGGGCTGCAGGCGGGTGCAATCATGGTCGAAGGCGAGGCCAGTGAGGGATGGGTGCGATGAGGTCGTCTCGACGGGGTTCGAATGAGGCCGATGATGGAGCGACGAGGCCGACGAAGTTGGAGGTTAGGTGAGTAGTCGCTGGTGAGGTCGGAGGTTGAAGAGGGTGTTGGGTGTCGAGGAGAAAGACAAGAGAAGACAAACACTAATCCCCTCCCCCCTTTCAATCACAGAAAACTACATGAACTTTGGATCTAGGTTTTAGGTTTTGTGGAGATGAGGATTTTGACTCTGCAGAAAGGAAGGGAAAAATTAAGATTTGTAAAAATTGAGGAAGAAAATTATGATTTAGAGCTTCACACCAGGTGAGTATCTCACCCACTCTATGTTTCACGCATAAATATTTCAAAAATTAGGTTTCAATAATTTCTCAAAGGATCAATATCCTCAAGCAAATCCCTAGAATAGTATATACAGAAAGAGGCCATGTGCACTACTCGTGTCTCAAGTAAAGAAAATAAAATAATAATAAAAAACTACTCGTGCACGGTGCACGTGCTCACTCAACTAATAAAGAACTTAAGTAAAATTTACTATGAACATCTATTATGGACATATCCAACTTAGGCTCTCCGTCTCTTGTACAAATATGTCCTCCAAGTTTTGGTTGGATCGTCAATATCCCCATGAGCTTTCTTTGTGTAACGACATGAAACAAGTTGTTTATAGTCTTGGACTTAATGACCAAGAAATTCCTAATTCTCATAATTAGGAAAACTAAATAATAAAAAACTACTCGTGCACGGTGCATGTGCTCACTCAACTAATAAAGAAAAGAAATAATAAAAAAACTACTTGTGCACGGTGCACGGTGCATGTGCTCACTCAACTAATAAAGAAAAGAAATAATAAAAAACTACTCGTGCATGGTGCACGTGCTCACTCAACTAATAAAGAACTTAAGTAAAATCTACTATGAACATCTATTATGGACATATCCAACTCAGGCTCTCCGTCTCTTGTACGAATATATCCTCCAAGTTTTGGTTGGATCGTCAATATCCCCATGAGCTTTCTTTGTGTAATGACATGAAACAAGTTGTTTATAGTCTTGGACTTAATGACCAAGAAATTCCTAATTCTCATAATTAGGAAAAATAAATAACTCAAAATATTCTAAAACTAAAAAACAAAAATATTAACGTCCATAGCTAATCAGATATATGCTTAGTTTTCCTTAAAAAAACCAAAACTAAATAAGGAAATATTAAAAATCTTAAACTAATTAGGAATATTCCGGCATCTGCAAGCACCCTTCTCCATCTTCTAAGCACCAGCCTTAGTTAGCATACCATAGAGAAGACATGAACAAAGGTCAAGACTAATGCAGGGAATTGGTTATCAAATTAATTGGCGGAAGTTCAGCTGTATTGTCTGAAGGAGAGTTTAAGAAATACATGAATTTTTTTATAAAAATGAGGTTATTGAGTAGTCCTTCATCTTGCGTCACTGTTAATTTTGTCAAAAACTCATAAGCCCCGAGTAGTTAGTTTGATCCTTTGTTCAGGTTTTCAGTTAAAGTCGACAATACAAAAGTAAGGTTTGACGACTCGGTTTCGGTTTCGGATTTGGACCCTACTGTCAGGGGTTTTTCTGTTTTGTACCTAAGTTGAGAAAGAAACTTTAGATATCCATCATATTCTTCTGTAACACAAGTGGTGTAAAGCAACATTTATGTACTCATTCAAAAGGTTGCATTATTTCCATTGATGACGTGCTGTCAGGGTATATATTTCACCTTATCGCTATGCCATATTATAGTATTAGAATCATGGAAAGTATATATTTTACTAAATTATTTTTTTTCTCAAATCTGTTAACCAACTCCCTTGAAGTATACAATACTTTAAGTATTTTACATGTGTTAACAGCAAATCAGTACTTTGGCGGGTAACCTAGTTCCAAGTTATTTTGAGTGGGAGGTTCTATTCACTATGGCTATTGTTGGATTGGGATTGTTGCTTTTTGCCTTGCTCATTGGGAACATGCAAAACTTTCTCCAAGCTCTTGGGAGAAGGTATGGAAAATCACAAGATATCAACTGTCAATCCAGTTAATTATGTTATACTAATTCTTGCTCGAATTGCTATGCATTCAATTGATAGGCAGTATCACTTTGTAGTTTGCATCTGAAGCTGAATAACTTGTTTTTAGAATTTCTGTTTCAAAACATGGATCATCACATAATTCATCTGAATAATTATATATAATATATATAAAAATATAATATATATATATATATATATATATATATATATATATATATATATATATATATATATATATAGAGAGAGAGAGAGAGAGAGAGAGAGAGAGAGAGAGAGAGACTTGTGTCATTCCAGAAGGATTCGAGGCCGAATCCTTCCCACTCAAACACCAACATCCGACATTCAAGTACAAGATCCATTCTGTTGAAGTTAATCTACATTATTTCAAGTATTTATAAGATAAAAATCTAGTGTTTTGAATACTTTTTACCCATACATCAAGTAGGGGAAAATGGACGGCCTAAATAGTGAGTTGGTTAGTTTAACAGTGTAGAACATTTGAAACCTAAATAAAATTGGTTTGTAGTGGTTTTTAAATATTTAGATCATGATCAAATGGCCAGATCGAGAATTTGTATGTCTAAAGAAATAGATCTAACCAACTCACTACTTTCAGCCGTTCATTTTGCACCGCTTGATGGATAGGCAAAAAGTATTCAAAGCACTTGATTTTTGGTTCATAGATATTTGAAATAATATAGATCAACTTAATGGAGTGGATCTTGTATTCGAATGTCGGAAGGTTGAATTTGAGTGGAAAAGATTCGAACTCGAATCCTTCTGAAATGACACAAGTCTCTCTCTCTCTCTCTCTCTCTCTCTCTACACACACACATAACTCTCTCTCTCTCTCTCATCTAAAAAGTTAATGATATCTTGGAAATTGCATTTTACAATTCCAAAGCATGAGCATTCACAGTATCCAGACCATAACACATAGAAGAAAAATGAAAAATTTTAGAACTACATTCACCTAACCACCATTTCTGCGTTATCCATGTTAATGAGAAACAAAAAATTCATTGGATACAATACAAGCCAAAAGATTTATGTTCTTTTTTTTATCCTTAATGATTGAACATAAAGTACTTTAAACTACCGAGTTATCAATTTCTGGTTGTTAGACTTATAAGTGGAATGACTCAAAATCCAATAATATGGTTGTTGTTTGGGTTGCTTTAAACTGCCGAGTTATCAATTTCTGGTTGTTAGACTTATATGTGGAATGACTCAAGATTCAATAATAATGTTGTTGTTTGGGTTGCAGCTCATCTACGTTCTACATTGGATACTACAATACAGCTGATGTTGGGATTACTGAATCATAAATGCATAAGTACTTAATTGATTTTATGTCATAAATAGGCTTTGGCATGAGAGTGATATGGTGTTCCCAGACCCTAGTTTTAGAAGCAATATTTGAGAAAAGTTTATATGAAGTAAAAACGCAAAATAATGATGTTTGGAAATGGTAGAGCTAACTACTTTTTCTATTGTTAAATTGTAACTTCAAGAAGTATATTTAAATAAATTTAAAATCTAATAAAGCTGATAACCAGTGAACCTCAAATGTCAGCAACGTTGGGCTTGATGTAGTAGATATGGAAGACAATTGTTTAATGTGTTATTTTGACACTGCAAAAATATTGGTGACAACTGAGCATCAGAATGGGTGATTCCTGCATAGTGGATGACTAAGTTACTCTTACTCATGGTATTAGCATCCTACTTAATAGTAGTTAGCCTGCATATTAAAAACTTTGAGTGCTTCAACAACATTCATCAATGTAAATTTAACATTGAAATCTAGACGCTGGGTCCTTGGTTGACCTATCATGTAAGGATACATTACACAATTATCAATTGTAGTGTAAATATAGTTGCAATTCTCAAATTACATTTACTTCTTGAAAACCTTAGATATCATGAAAACTTCTTGGATTTTCTTTGCTTGATAACTTTGGTTTGAAAAACATAAACGTCCTTAAGTAACTCAAATCTCCTTGCAAAGATCCTGACCTAAAAGTACTCAATTCATATTATATATGAGGGTAAATTACATGAAAGACACTAGAGTTTTCTCAGGTTTAATGGAAGGTACCACCTTTTTGTTTCACCATAGATGCTTGAAACTCTTTAAGTTGTTAATTAACACTAACAATATAAATTAATCCTTAGTAAATGATTGATTTGTCCTCGAATTGAACCCTGAATCAGCTGAATAGCTGATTTGGGTGTGTGCTAAACTGAGGAGGTCTACTTTGGGGTTTATTTGGAGGGAAAAGTAGTCATTTACTAAGGTTTAGTTTACGTTGTTAGTATTAATTAGCGGTTAAAGAATCATAGGTACCTTTTGTGAAGCAAAAATAATGTTGAGTACCTTTCATAAAACCAGAGCAAACTCTGACCTTTTATGTAATTTGCCCATATATGAATCTATTCTTTAACCATCATTAGTCTGGTGTGATATTTATTTTATTCATGATCCTCAGTGTTGTAAACAACGTCTGGGCACGTAGGCGGGATGTTAATTGGTCCAGCCTTCAAGTTGTTGCATCTAGGTAGATGCTTAAGTTGCTCTAGGCACTGGGTGCCAACCTGGGCCCCCGGATTGCCTAGTGGTTTTTTAAAACACTGATCATCTTTCATTCTCAAGTGGTAACTTGTTTTACCACACTTGTGGTATTATTTATTGACTTGTGAATATATGGAATATAAATTTTCTTTTTGTATTTTGTTACGACTCCAAGCATCTGTATCTGATTTTACATATTTATTTCTCAAGGAGACTGGAAATGCAACTGAGACGACGTGATGTTGAACAATGGATGAGCCATCGACGGTTACCAGAAGGGTTAAGGAGGTTTGATACAATTGGCATTTTCTTCATCTAGGAAAATTTTCAACATTTTATTTTCTACTTTTCTGTTCGCCTGTCTTCCATAACTACATGAGATTATTGCTTTGTTTTTCTTGACTATGGCATTGCAATTGTAGGTACTATATCCTTGTGCTATTTCACAATGATTTGTTTTTGAATTTTTATTATTATATCATTGAATATATGTGGTTCCCTCTTCCTTGTGATCAGTTATAAAATATGTTACCACTTACTAATGGCAGATATTGTGTTAAATCACAAAAACAGGTTACAATTTGTTGAAAATATATGTACAATTGCACATTAGCTCGGTTTTCTTTCGTTAGACCTACTATAGTTAGACTCAGAGTTGTATATAAATACAAGGTACTATCTTTGTTATTATTGAGATCAATAAGAGAATTTTCCTATTTTCTCTTATCCTGGTATCAGAGCTCTACGATGTCCTCCACAAAAACCCTAGTCTCCTCCAAACCCTAATCTCTTCGGGAAATTTTTTTCTAAAATTCAATCACAAAAATTATTCTTCTCCAAGTCATCGAGTTCTACCCGAGTTGGCCGAGTCAGCTTGCCGAATCATCAACTCAATCTTCTTCTCTAGACTACTCTTTTTCTCACCTATTCTATCTTCTTGACCGGATCCAACCACCCGCCCTGGTCATGATCTCGACCTCATTTTCCCGCGATCGAATTGGTGAGGAGCTACAGAGCTCGACAGCAACCAACAATCTTGCCCTCACCATCGACCACCCCGATCCCGTCGTCTGCAACCGCGCACGTGTTGTCACCAGCTCCTCTTTGAAACCCTCTCTTCCGATTGAGGTCGCGTTCGGTCAAAGTCTCGAACTCGTCTACTCAATCTCCGCTTGCGTCTCTCTCCTTCTCATTTTCAACCTGCGCATACAACTCTCTACATCTTTTTTCTAACTTGATCTTTACAACTTTTGCAAAGATCTGCGTGATCTCAGCCTCGACAGATCTTTTCTTGACCTCGGCTTTTTCTCTTCTCTCGATTGCTTTTCATCTCGAGTCCATATGCCAACGAGACCCCACACAAGTTACCGATCTCGGCTAATTCAAGCCTCTTCATCTTCACAGGTATTGATATATTATTCTTCGACTTCATTCTAACATGAAGGTTGCCTAGATTAGTCACAGTCTCCTACGGTCGCACTCACGAGTTCAAATCCACAGTCCTCGCTCCAAAATTATTTTCTTTTTCTTTCACCTCTGGCTCGCTCTAGAACAACGACCCGAACCCGCTATACTTCAGACCCGGATCCACTCTGCTTGCTCTTCAGACTCGCTCCAATCCTCTTAATCGGATATGTTCCACTCTTCTTTAGGCTTGTGATTCACCCCAATTGCAACAGCTTGACCTGATTTCTCCTATTCAATATGACAAAATGGAGTCTTTACTCACATTCATCGGCTACGGTTCTTGTTCCTCGTCAGCTCTTCTCGTAGTGCTTCCAGTAACAACTTCTTCATCTCGTCATCTCTCCTGTGCAAAGAAATGCCAAATGAATGCAGACCGGCGATTTCGATGTTACAGTTCCGATAACAGCAATTGTTCTTCACTTGTTGCTTTTGTGAACTGTTTGGATCCTATCCTACCCCTCCTGGCTTGGTTCCGCAAATGTAGCAGTCATCTCCTCATGCCGTGACTCCCTCAGGCTCTCTTTTATATGCATATATTAAAAATTACTACTGTTGTGCAGAAATTTAGGTTCAGTGGTGCTTCCTCCAGTGACTTCACTGCTCTATCTGCAAATTCTAGTATTTCTATTCCTTGATTTTTTTGACTCAGGTGCTTCTCATCACATGATCTTTAACAAGTCTATTCTTATAAATTGCTATCCGACTCATAATTCTGTATGTATTTATACTGCTAATGGTACCCCTCTTGCAATAACTCAGTGTGGTGATATCACACTGAGTTCAGATCCTTCTAGTTGTCTCAATCTCTTCTGTATTTCATATTCCTCAGCTTACTATGCAATTTTTATGTGTTGGAAAAATTATTGATACTCATTGTAATGTCTTATTCACTCCTTTTGTTGTTTAGGATTGCACCCGATCGGAAAATTGAGATATGTCGTAAAGTTAATGGATTATATCATTTGGGAAATCTTCATCTTTCTCCACCTCCAGCTGTTGATTTTGAACTTTCCTCCTATTTCTGCCATCCTCGTTTAGGTCATATTTCTAGTTTCTGTTTAAAAACTTTATCTGATTTTAGTGTATAAAGTCATTTACTTTCTCTCGATTATCAGATTGCACTAGTTGTCGGTTGTCTAAGCAAACTGTTTTACCCGTTTCACTTAGTGAGCATATGGCCTAGACACCTTTTAACCTAGTTCACTCTGATATTTGGAGATCTGCCCCTTTGTCATCTTTGTCCGATTATTATTATTATTATGTTAGTTTCATTAATGATTAATCATGTTATACTTTGGTTTATCTTATGCATACACGTTCAGATATTTTGCACATTTATACTGATTTCATAAAAATGATTTACACCTAATTTAATAAACTAATAAAAGTGTTTCGATCGGATGATGCACGTGAATATCTTTCTTGATCAATTCAAAATATTTTGAAATCACATGGTACTCTCTCTCAACAATCATGTCCACACACTCGTGAACAAAATGATATTGCTCAGTGAAAGCATTGTCACATTCTTGACATCACTATAGCCCTCCTAACATATGCTTCCCTTATTATCTTTGAGCATAAGCCCTATTCATTGCTGTTGTTCTCATTAATATCACTCCATCTTCCTTGTAAGATAACACTTCTCCGTTTTCTCGCCTTTTAATTCTTAGCTTGATTATTCCTTTCTTCGTATATTTGGTTGTGTGTGCTTCACCCTTCTACCTGTTCATGAACATGATAAGCTTTCCCCTCATACTGTCAAATGCATATTTCTTGGGTATAATCCTTCTCACAAAGGGTATCAATGTCATGATTCTATCAATTGACGTCTACGCATTTCTCGTGATGTTGCATTTTTCAAATATGTTCCTTATTATGTAGCTTCGCCAGATTCTGATCTTTCGTTTCTTCAATCTTCCTCTCTCCCTTCTGCTTTCACCCAACCTACACCCATATTTACACCGAGTATCCCTAGCATCATATCCTTTCCCTCTAGCGTACCTTTATCTCCATCCCGACATTCTATACCAATCGTCACTTCCTCCTCTATGGGTGCCACTCTTACTGAAGTCCCCCCCACGACTGTTCCTCTTCTCCGGGTGATCCTCCTCTTTCCCTTTGCAATCCTCCACAAGGTCAACAACCTCCTGCTCGGTATAGATCTTGCATGACGTCTTGTTATTCTTGTGAGTTTGTATCTTTTCTTACTGCTATACATTATTTACATGAACCTAAGTCGTATTCTGAGGCTATTAAGTACATGGTTCACAGTCGCGGTCTCGGCCGTCGACTCGGCGGGCACTGAGACAGATCGGTCTCGGCGACTCGGATCGGTATCGGGCGATACGCGCAAAACGCTACATAAAAAGCTAAAAAAATTCTGAAAAAATCACGACAAATCTTAAAAAAATATAGACATCCACATTCATGTATTACATGTCCAAAATATATCACCTAACACACTAAATATAAAGCGAAAGTATAAATACACGCGTCATCGGTATAAGCATATTAAAATACATGCACAATATAGTAAATTACACGAACTATATTCTTAAATACATGCTAATGTAGTTATTTCCACATTGAATTGCGATGAGGCATAAAATCATCATCATAGTGCCGAGTCAACCGAGTGAAGTCTGATTCTCGACCGAATCGGCCTCCTCTGAGTTGAGTCGACCGACTCGTGACTCGGACTCGTCTCGGAGTGGGCCGAGACGGATACGACTCGGCCGACTCGTCTCCGACTCGGCCGAGTCTTTGAACCGTGATTAAGTATCAAGATGACAACAAAAAATGAATGAAGAACTGCAGGCTTTTCATCACACCCACACTCGGGGTCTGTTTTTTTGCCATCCGGTGCCAAATCGATAAGTCGCAAATGGATTTACAAGATAAAGGCTCAGTTTGATGGATCTGTTGAGCGCTACAAGGGTCATCTTGTGGCTCGTGGATTTTTAAAGAAATATGGAATTGACTATGAAGAGACGTTTGCTCTGGTTACGAAGATGACCTCTGTTCGCATACTTATTGTTGTTGCTTCGGCCTGTAATTGACCCTTATATCAGATGGACATAATGAATGCCTTTTTGCACGGTGACTTATCCGAGATAGCGTACATGCAACCTCCTTTTAGGGTTTCTGCTCCACTGGTCTTGTCTGTCGTCGTCGCCATGCTATCTATGGTCTCAAACAAGCTCCCCATGCTTCGTTTGAGAGATTTTGTCAGTCTTTTCTTTCTGTCGGCTACACAGAGAGTTTTGTTGATTATACCATGTTTTATCGTTCATTATCATGAGGTGTTGTTCTACTTTCACTCTTTGTTGATGACATGATCATTAATGAGATTGATCATGCTCCTATTACCTCTTTGAAGAAGCATTTTCAGAGTCAATTTGAGATAGAAAGATCCTGGCCTTCTGCGTTATTTCTTGGGCATTGAGGTTGCTTATTTTTCTCAGGGTTATCTACTCATAACAGAAGATATCACTGACATTTTTGAGCGTGCTCCTCTCCGTGATCCGTCTCTTTCTGATTCTTCATTTGTATCTACTCTCATGGAGATGAACATAAAAGCTTTGCAGGGATGATGGTGACCGTCTACCATAGCCCACGCGATACAAGGAACTTGTTGGTACTTTTATCTATCTTTTCTCTACTCGCCATATCTCTCTCATGCGGTACATATCTTGAGTCAGTTTATCAGTGCTTCTACATCAACACATTATGTGGCTCTTCTTCGTGTACTTCGCTATCTTCGTGGAACTATGACTTAATCTCTACTCTTCCCTTAAGATTCTTCTCTCACTCTTCGAGCTTACTCAGATGCTGGTTGGGTAGATGATCCTGATACTTGTCATTCCACTATTGATTTCTGCATTTTTTGATCCTCCTTTATTTCTTGGCATAGAAAGTGCCAAGACACTGTTGCACGATCAGTGCTGAGGCTAAGTATCGAGCCATGGTTGACATTTCCATGAAGCTAAAATGGTTGCGTGATCTGTTGCGAGATTTGAATGTTTTGATTCTACTTCATATCCCCCTATATTGTGATAATAAGAGTGTCATCTCTATTGCCACTAACCTCGTGTTTTATGAGAGAACTAAGTATATTGAATTGATTGTCATCTGACTCGTCTAGAATATGCTGCGAAGTTGTGCTTCCCTACATTCCTTTCAAAGAGCAAGTGTCTGATGCTTTCATGAACGCTCAAAATATTCCTCAATTTCGCTATTTGTCCAAACTCTCATTTTTTGATACACCATGAGTTTGAAGAGGGATGCTGAAATATATGTAATATATATACAACTTTATATCAGGTAAGTTTTCTTTCTTTAGACCTATATACTCAGGGTTGTATACAAAATATAAGGTATTATCCTTGTTATTATTGAGATCAATAAGAGATTTTTCCCATCTTCTCTTATCACAACTAAAAGAAGTAGATCACAATAAGCTTTAATATCACTTCCATGGATACTCCAATGAGCTAAAGGAGGTTTATTCTGCGCTACTTTGAGGTTTAAAAAAAGTATATTAAAAATAAGTGGGATACCATTTCTGATTCATTTTTGCATTGAGTCCGTATGCCCAATAAGGTTTTCACAAACCTAATAAATGTTAAATCATCCCAATGTCCAGACCATATTTGGAAGCTCACCTCTGACATTCTCACAATAAAGCCAGTTCTTCTGGCACATATATTTCTCAATGCTACTTAATTTCTTTTTATGAGATCTTGCCCACTGGCTATATCTTCTTTCAAAGTCAATTAGTAACTTGTCTTACTCTGGAGTTCTCCGTGGTGTGTGGTGCTGTTAAAATGAAATGATCTGTTCTTGGGCATGTCTAGGGGCTTTATGATTTAGGTTTCAGCTTAGCCGAGTATCATCATTTTGATTAAGGCTGCTATCTTTTAAAACCTTTTTGAGACATTATATTGTTTAGGATTTTTGAGTAGAATGATGGTCACTCAATCTAATACCATGTGAATTTATTTTCTTGTAAATTGTTCTTCAACATTCAGGAACTTTTGGCAAGACTTAAGTCGAGTACACCTGTTTATGATGATTCAACGCTTTGTTACTTGCATATAAAAATAAAGGAGACATACTCAGTTGCTCAAATTATTGCGGGTCTAGCTTATGAGCTAGATAATATCAGAGAGAGAGAGAGAGAGAGAGAGAGAGAGAGAGAGAGAGAGAGAGAGAGAGAGAGAGAGAGAGAGAGAGAGAGAGAGAGAGAGAGAGAGAGTTTTCATTGACTTAGAAAAAAAACTTATGATAAGGTCCTTAAGGGAGTAATGTGGTGGGTTGTAAGAAAAAGGAAAGTATTTAGTAGGTATATTGATGTGATTATAGATAAGTATGGAGTAATAACTAGGGTGAGAACAATTGGATGAGAGACATAACTTTTTCTATCATTATAGGCTTACACAAAGATCAATATTAATTCCTCAATCTCTTCCATTATATGGATGACCTTATTAGGTCAAAATGAAGTCTCATTTGCATATTGTTTGTAGATGATAAAGTATTAGTATGATAAAGTATTAGTCAACGAGGCTAGAGAAGGAATAAGTTCTAAACTAGAAAGATAAATGAAACTTTGAAATCTAAAAGACATAGAATTAGTGGAACAAAAACAGTATATGAAACGTAAGTTTATTAAAATGGTGAGAAGAAATGAGCGTATAATACAAACTGATGGTTAAAAAATACCTCACAATGCTCATTTTCGTTATTGGCGATCAATTGTCAAGATGGTGGAATCGAGAAAGATGTGATTCATAGAATCAAAGCTGGATATTAAAAATGAGGAAGTGTTTCTCGAGTTTTATGTGACCACAGGATACCCATGAAATTGATGGGAGAATCCTATAGAATGGCTATCAGACCTGCTATGCTTTATTTCATAATGTTGGGCAGTTAGCAAATACATGTCCAAAAAGTGAGTGTAATAGAAATGAGGATGAGTGGATGAATAGCAAGACAGTAAGAGATAGGATAGAAATGAGTGCATCCATAGGAAAGTTATAGGTTGCTTCTATTGAGGTTAAAGATAATTTATTGAGATAGTTTAGGCATTATATGCAACACAAGCCAATACATGCTCCTATTGAGAGAAGTAATAGGATTATAGCTAATGGGGTAATGAGGACTAAAAGAAGGCTTAAACGAACTTGGATGGAGGCAATTAAGAAGGATGACCCTTAACAAAGCTGAATAAAAGGAAAGGATTCATGTTGCAGTCCCTAAAAGTATGGGATCAAGTCTTTGTTGTTTTTATATCTAGGATCGGCTACATGTTCCTTGATCTTTTGTCATCTGTTGTCTTTCTTGCTTTGTTGTTCTTATTCGAGCAAAATGTTCTCAAGGTTCTTTAATAGTTTGCTAGAGATGCTCACTATGATGGGAAAGTGGGAAACTCTCTATTGATTGATATTAGTTGATTGCTACAAGCATATTTCTCATACCATTTGGAGAGAAAAAAGATGCACGCCCCTTGCACGGTGGTGCAAACAAACTGTTGGGTTTGTTTTGAACCCTAATCTTTATTATCAGCTACCTACTGTATAAGAGCCTTTCTGGAGCTGAAGCCGAGCGGAGCGCTTGCTCAATACAAAATCCCCGGCCTAAATTATTTTGGTGTTGATTCAGTTATTATTTTTATCTGTACATGTTGAGAGGTACTCTGGGGATTCTGTATTGGGAAATAACCCTAGTCTATAAATGGTTTTTTTTTTCTAGCCGTCATGGACGTTGATCTTCGATCTGACAATTTCTATTATTTGTGAGAGAGAGCTTTGAGATGTGCAGATCTCTTCTATAATATGTATCTTTCTCTTTCCCGAATTAATGAAATTATCTGCTGCTGCCCGAGGACCTAGGACTTGCTTAAATTTTGTGTGTTTACGGTTGTTATTGATCTCGATTTTTTCTTTGCACCCTAACACAAACCATCATAAAGTAACATTGTCTCTTCAGTGTAATCTTGCTTTCAGTTTCAGAACTTATCCATATATATAGAGAGATGACGTGACCGTTGATGCTTTAGCTAAATTGGCTGTTGTAGGCCCCCTTTTCTGCTGTAATTCGGAAGCACCAATGGGTATATGCATGTGGGCACCTGGGATATCCCAGAGCGCATACCTACGAGTGAAAGTGAAGTTAGCCACCTTCCATGTTTTAGCCCTTGTTCCTCACTTTATTCTCACTTGTAGCGTAGATTTCTTTTTGGCTTTCATGTACATTTATTTTTATATTGATGTTCATTTGATATAAAAGGAAGAAGCTTTTGGTGTCTACATGTAAGATTGATACATCAGAGCCACTGGTAGATGATAGTTTTACCAAAATAAGAAAACCACCATTTGAAGAGAAAGTGCATTCTACTTTGTATCGAGTAACTTCTTGTGGGCCAATCACTACTTTACTTTTCTGTACGAAAATGAAAATCTACCCGCAATAGTTGTCATTACATTCCTTTGCTCCCCCTAGCCTTCCTCTTCCAACCATGACTAGTATAATCCAGATAGGCTGGCTCTATGTCTTGTGCATAAAAATTACTGACATGTCCTTGAATCTTGAGAATATTAATGAAAAATTCAATTATTCTACTTGGAACTGATACATGAGATTTCGTATCTACCAACCTAGGTAGATGGCCATTCATGGTGGATATGATTTGATGCCTCATGCCAACGGACCTTTGGCTTTGCTATTAATTATTTCACTATATTTCCATCCGCTGAGAACTCTATATTTGGTTGTTTTATCTTTTCTATTCCACAGACTCTAAGCTCACAATCATAAGAAATCTAAGACGCCTTAATTTGGGTAAGGAAAGTGGTTATCTTCTAGAAAAAGTAGTTTACTTATGATAATTGTTTATTTTCATGTTAAATATTTAAGTATTATGAATTCTGTTCACCTATCGATCAGCTTCCTCTTTGATAGCATTGTTACTGGAATCATTTGATTACAGTATTTGATATATCGTGTCAATCAGCATGTTACAAATGTAGCTAGTTTGGTCAGTTTTGGTTGCTGTTTTTTTTCTTATCCTTGTTTTGAAATGAGTCATGTAGGCAAGTAAGGCAAGCTGAGCGATTTAGTTGGGCCGCCACTCGCGGTGTAAATGAGGAAGAGCTACTTGAGAACTTGCCAGAAGACCTTCAAAGAGAGATACGGCGTCATTTCTTCAAATTTCTCGGAAAAGTGAGGTTCTAAAATAAGATTGCATCCTTCTATTTTTTGTTGAAGAGTTGCTTCATTGTTTTATTTTCTTGGAACTTTATGCTGGCTTTCTGGTTATAATGCAACGCGCATGCAGAGACGATGACACTTAAGGCTATTGCATTTTTCGTGCAGCGAAAAGGCTACGCTCAGTCCATATGCAAATGCAGATGCATTTAAGCATTTTCTTGAATATCATCAGTAATATAGCTTATATATGTGCAGAGGATTAGTGTACAAGCTACAAGGACATAGGAAATTATTACTAGTTTTACAATGATGAAACAAGGTAGGTCTTGGTTGAATTTGCTTCAAGTGTCTTTAAAGTACCCAGGTATCTTATTTCTAGTTAATGGACGTAACCAGTGAGTCGATGACTATAGGATTGGGCCAATAAATTATGGTTTCTTACAATGTATTAGGCTTGAGTCTAGGACAGTTTGAAATACATAGTAATTTGAATCCCAAAGAGGCAACTGTGAAATAGTACAGAAGGCTTAAATTTAGAAATTTGTCATTATGGGGGTTCATTTTGCAGCAGAAGAAACTTCTAGTGGTAAAACACAACATATATTTAACAGCTTGCTAGCTGGCATTGTAGGGTGGCTGGAGTGGTCAGTGGATCTAGGGCTGAAAGTTCTTTGGCCCACCAAAACCCTGATCCCAGCATGAGATGGGTTGGGTTGGGGTTTTGAAAATTTGGTTTAGGTTAGGCTGGAAAATCTCAAACCAACTAGAATTTAATATGGACTGAGATAAACCCCTAGCTGAACCCGAATTCAACCTGAGATTAGCCAACCCAACCCACCCCGAGATATTAATATATAAGAACTATATTTTATATGTAATGCATATCATAAGATGAGAGTGTTTTTTTTAATCTTTTTGGTGCTGTTTAGCTTGTTGCTAAGTTCAGAGATGTGAACCTAATGATGAAATTTTACTTTTTCATGACTATTCTTATCCTAAAAGTTTTCATAGTTGTTTAATTGGGTTGTGGGGGTGGCGAGGGGATTTCAAAACTGCGCCTAGGCTATTTTTAAAAAGATGTGAAATATGTGAAATACTTCTACAACTTTGTTGAAGCAAGGCAGTGTTTTCATAGTTGTTTAATTTGGGTGTGGGGGGGGGGGTGTGGGGATTTCAAAACTGCGCCTAGGCTATTTTAAAAAGACGTGAAATACTTCTACAACTTTGTTGAAGCAAGGCAGTGTTTTCATAGTTGTTTAATTTGGGTGTGGGGTGGTGTGGGGATTTCAAAACTGCGCCTAGGCTATTTTAAAAAGACGTGAAATACTTATACAACTTTGTTGAAGCAAGGCAGTGTGTGTGATTCCACAACTTTGTTGAAGCAAGGTAATGTGTGTGATTCTACATCTTTGTTGGAGCAAGGTATACCCATGTTTCGAAGTCAAAAGTACAGTGAAATGGTTGACTCTAAATCTATCTATCTATTCTTTCTTTTTTTTTTTTCCTTTTTTTTTTTTGAGAGGAACGGATGACCCCAGCCCAAAAATCATTTTACTAAAATGCTGAAATGAAAATGAAGTTTCTAAGGAGAACATCTGATGTAAAACAATTTGGATCACAATCTCCTTCAAATCAAAAGAATTGGGGATTAGGGCTTTGAAAGGGAAATGGAAAGAACATATTATGATTTAAGAAAAGAAATAGAAAAGAGGATAAATTTAGGCTTCACACTCTTTTTACCACCAGCTTCACACTGCTTACACCACGAGCTTCACACTCCAATCTCAAGAACTCAAGACTCATGAAATTTAATTGAAAAATTTTAATCCATTCATTGTCTAATAATAAAAGAAGTCTGGGCCTATTTATAGGCTTTACAAAAATCCGGTTCTCGGATATAACCGATGTGGTACTAAAAATACAATAAAAGAAAATAACTAAAACTCAAAATAAACTAAAGCATAAAAACAATTAGCAACTGGTGTGATATCCTCATCATTTTCCTTGAGGTGGGGAAAACTCGACCCTGTTGAGTGTAGAATCTCCATACGAAGCATGTCAATCGGGCCATGGTGGTGGTCTGGGAACCATCGGTCGTGCATCAAGTCCGAGCTACGGTGATAGAGATGGAGCTGACCTCCGTGACGGGTCGATTGCAATAGATGGTAGCTCGATCAAAGCACACATAGTAGACACAGACGCATCATCTCTGCTGAAGACAGAGCTGATACCAAGATCCCATGAGAAGTCTAACTCGTCAGTCATGAGAGCAAATCTTCTTAGAACTCTAGGAGAATCTGTGCACCAAGCGTGTGTCTTTTTCACAACCTCAGGGTGACTCGTAACAATCATCTTATTGTTAACTGCAAATTTCTGTAACATACTATATGGTTATACAGAAAATTTATAGTCAGTGTTTTAAAAAACCCGTTATAACTCGTTATATAACGTAACGCCAACCAATCGTTATGTAACAGGTCTAAAAAATGCAATATTTGATAACTATGGTTATTTTGCCCATAACTTACGTTACGTTACGTTATTAACGTAACGCACCGTAACCTACGTTATAGTGCAAGTCGACTTTTTATAAACCTTCCCACATTCTCCCGGCCTATGGCAAAAAAATCTCCCAAATTCGCTCCCTCGTCGTCCTCTCTACAACCTCGTCGTCGTCTCCACGTTTGATGCCAAGAAGAAAGAAGAAGACATCTCTCTCTAATCGATAGCAAAAGAAGAACTACCTCTAGGTGGTTCTCCGTCGTGGTGGTTCTCGCCGGCGTCGTCTCCAAGCGGTGGTTCTCCGTCTCCAAGTACATGTAAGCTCTCTCCCCCGATCTCTCTTTTTCTTCAGTCTCCCCCTAGATCTCCTTCCCTCCCGATCTTCATTTGCTCTCTCTTCCTCTCCCGATCTCTCTCTGTGCTTTCTCTCTCGAGGGGGAGAGAGCAGAGAGAGATCGGGAGAGAAAGCCGAGAGAGAGATCGAGAGGGGGGAGAGAGATCGAAAGGAGAAAGAAAACAGAGAGTGAAAGGGGAGGAGAGAGAAAGGTCGGGGTAAAATATCAGAGAGACTGAAAGACACGGGGGTATAATTGCATAGCATATTGTAAATTTAATTATGAATTATAATAAATAGCATAACTAAAAAATTATGATATGATTAATTATGAATTATTGTAGATTGAATTATGAATCTTTTTTTAGATTGAATAGCATGGCTAAAAATTTGAATTATAATGAAATATGTGGATCATATTGTTGTTTGTGTAGATGGAATTATGAATTATAACTTGTGAATGTGAAAAATTATTGTGATACTTGCTAAAAATTGTTGTGAGACTTGCTAAATATGTTATATATTGTTTTGATGTTTTTTTTAGATTTTTAAAAATTATTTTTATGTTTATAAAAATTCTTAAATATAGTATATATATTTATTTTTATTAAATAAATATTAAATCGCGTAACCTACGTTATGCGTTATGTTATAACCTGTTAACATAACAGAATAAAAACGTTATTATTACGTTATCGTTATTTTAAATATTGTTTATAGTTTTCATTGCATTTTGCTATTTGTCTAGTGATATCTTCATCATGTGCAACAGGCAAATGCAACATAGTAGCCACTCTAGGCATAACTCCCAACGATGGGAAAAGGAGATTATGAGATGCCTAGGATAACACACATTAAACCTCACTAATGGTAAACTTAACACAGGAATAAACTCTAAATAACCAGTAAAAGCAGAAGCAATAGAAACTACTTTGTTGGATCCAGTGTTCTAAAAAAAGGTTTAAGCGGCCGATTAATCGTTCGCTTAAATGTTTTCGGCCTGAAACCGAGCAGAACTTGAAGAAAGCGGTTCGATTACTCGGCCAGGCGATTAATTCGCTTAAGCAATGATTAAGCGTCTAATCGGTGATTAATTAACGTCCGTTTAAACGTTATTCAATCATTTTCTAAATGGATTCAAATTTCGAACCCATTAAACTAACTGAACTCAAACTCAATCCAATAATTGAGGATATAAATTGTCACGTGTTAGAGAATTAGGACTCGCGAGCCCTAAATTTATTCACATCCTTGATCCTCCTGTGGCGACAACGAAGCTCCTGAATCTCACAAAGAACCTCTCGATACTCATGACGATGAGATGACGAAGCTCCCGAAGTCCTGATTTTATCTGAAGCTTCCGAAGCTCCCAGCGTCGACGATCCTCCTGGGGATTAGAGCTCCCGAAGCTCGACGAGGAAGAAGTTCACAAAGCGTTGATCCTCCTGTGGCGAGCTCCCCCCTTTGACGACTACCTCCCCTTGCAATTGATCCTCCCACTGCCACCTCCCTCTTTGTCGAAAAAGACCTCCCCCTGCGATTAGCTCTCTGGTCAGCAGCAAAGCGTCGACGGCGACCTCCTCATGCATCGACGGCGACCTCTCTTTGGTCAGCTCTCCCCCCTCGCGTGTACGTATTTGCCCAGGTTTTTGTCAATGGTCTTTATTTCTTTTAATAGGTTGATGAGAGCCTCAAGAGTGAGAATGATAGAGTTACACATTACTTGCAGTTGCATCTAACAGTGAACCAAAGTTGTTGGAAGTATATTTGTTTTGAAAGAAATACATATATTTGTTCATTTAAAAAGTATTTTTTAACTATAACTGTTAGAGGTGGAGGTACATTGATGTATTTTAAACTGATTGTCATTATTACTTTTAAATGCTTTTTAGTACTAGCAATTTAATTTTTCAAGTTATGTTTACTATATCTTTTATGCTTTTTTGGAGTTTATAGAACTCATATTTTCATGTTTTAAGTATTATAATATTATTATATATTATAATAATAATAAAACGTGTAATCCGTTTAATCACCGTTTAAACTGTTTAAGCATTATGCGCTCTTGGACTGCTCGCGTACTGAAACCGCTTTTTAGAACATTGGTTGGATCATAGCAAGAAACATTGATGACTCACTAGAAGATGACTCAGTGGGAACGATCATAAAACCATAATTAGCACGGAGGGACTCAGATGACCCACTAGATGTAACGATGCTAGAATCAGTTGTCTCATGATCAATTTCATCCTCTATCAAAGGTGTGACAAAAGAATACGTAGAAATCTGACTAGAGACACAAGACTCCAATAATTCAGGCGTAGAATCACTAACATCGTGAACATGGGCATCAACAGTTACTGGTGCACCAGACTCGACTATCACATCCACTTATTCACTAATACTCTCATAAGAAGCATGATTCTCATCAAGAATCAGTGTGTCAGAACAAACTGATATATCTTCAATTGTACTAGTAGGTTTAGAAAGAATATGGACATTCTCAATAACTTTCGAGTCATCATCATTATCACTAGGCACAATTCTAACATGTCGACTCTCCGAGGGGCACTGATAATCATAATGTTCATATCCTTTACACTTAGAATATCGATCCTTGGCGTTGATTAATCTTTGAAAGTCAAGTCTATCTTTAAGGCAACATCAAAAGCCTCTTCAACTGTGTCCAAATCAAGTAGCCAGTGATCATAGCACGCTTAATTTTAGACCTTAAGCCTGAAATAAAATTAGTTATCATCTAGGAACGGTGTTCTCTCATGTCACAACAACGGTTTAAATCCTCAAATATGACTATGTAATTCTGAACGGACAAATGACCCTGATGGAGGTTGTGTAAATTATCCAAGAGGTAGTTCTTAAAATATTCGGGAATGTACTTCTCTGTAAGCTTTTCTTTCATTCTTCCTAAGACTCTAGGGCAACCCTTCGTCTCATGCAATCTTTCTCTACCGACTCCTAGTAACTTCTAACTGACTCTATGAGTTTGGACTCTAGCTATATCGGATAACCCATACCAATCAAAGTAGCACTCAATATTGATTAACCAGTCACAAAAAACACTAAGACTACAATAACCATCAAAATTTGGATCTTCTAGCTTAAATCTACTAGCTTTTTTCTCTTTTTTAGAACGCCAATCATGTAGTCACCTCTAATGCAATCTCTATACTCACATCTCATGTTGAAATATGCACCAATCTAGATACAAATGCAACATTACACAAACAAACGAATGCAATGGAGACTCTTAGACTCAGTTAAAACCATATGCATGCACTAAATGATGACAATAAATTTCCTAGAGGTTAATTTCTAAATGCAATAAATTCAATCTTACAAGTGATGAGAATAACAAACAATGATGCAATCGCTAGATAGAAGTAAATAACAAATATCAAGCAAATTATTACAGTTCACTAGTATTACAAGTAATAGGCAATCAACAATTCAAATTGAGCTAGAGTGCACCTGAAGGGGTGAGTTGTTCACGCCCAATGCAGAGTTTCCTCCAAGAATCCTCAGAGAAATACCCATACTGAGAGCTAAGATCACCAACAAAAATCCTGGATAGTGGTGATAAAGTCTAGAAATCAGTTTCTTCGAGAGGATCAAATCTGCCGCGAAACGGGCCTGAAATGGACTCCAGAAACACTTAAAATCCCTTAACGGGTCTGCTCAGTTTATCGGATCGGCACTATTGCAGGCGGGTCAGGTCGAGCACATAAAACCACTTGTTAATGCATGTTGCGGTCGGGTCCTGATGTGAACCTGACCTGGGTTCAGAGTCTACAACAACAGATGGAGAAGATGAGGGCACGACGAGGGAAGAGGAGAGGCGGCGACAGAGGTGGCGCGGTAGAGGGTGGGACATGCGGCGACGATGGAGTCAGAGCACGATGATAACAGCGGAATCGGGGCATGACGATAACTGTGACGGATTTGGTGGTTGTCGCTGCAGAGAAGAGAGGATGACGATGGAGGAGAGATGGAAGAAGTCAGTGGCGGTCGAAGAAGAAATTTGAAGACGACAGAGAAGGCGTTCGTGGCGGCATCGAGGACGCCGGCAGAGGGAAGAGGAGGAGAAGGCGATCAAGAACGAATAAAGGATGATGATGATGTTTTCGGTGTCGACACGTCTGCGTGGTGGAGCAGACGGGGCAGTGAGGAACTGGTGGAGACGACGACGAGGATTTGAGATGAAGTCGATGACGAGAAGTCGACGAAGGTGGCGACGGGCAGGCGGTGTTGATGGCGGTGATTTCTTGATGTCGGTGGTGGTGACGCGAGGTCAACGAGGGTGCAGTGAAGCGAAGGTGGCGGCGACGGGCTGCTGTCGAAAGCGGCGAAGGCTAGAGGTGGCGATGGATCCTGGGTTGCCATCGAGGGAGAATTGTAGTCGAGTAGGAAGAAGTGGGTGGCGACTGTGGTGGTGGTTTTGTTACAGTCGAGGGAGAAGATGATGAAGATGAAGATTGAGGACTGTGAAGAGAGGCGGCGCGGGAAGAAGAGGATCTGGGAGGGAGATTGGAGCGAGGGGGAGGCGGGGTTGGTGGCGGTTGAGCAGGGTTAGGGTTGAGTTTTAGGTGCAGTGAAGATGAAGAAAAATATAAATAGGAGGATTTAGGAATTTTAGGGATTTTCATGGGGATTTTGGGGTATTTTGCTATAGTAATTTTCTTCTTCTTTGTTTCCTTCTGTTTTTCTTCTTTTTTCTCTTTTTTTCCTGTTTTGTTTTGAATAGATCTAGAGTTTGATTTAGGTCTATGGTTTGAAAGAGGCTAGGGTTTTAGGGGAGGGAAAGAATTTTTTTGAAGGGATTGGAACCAAAGCTCTAATACCAAAATAGATATAAAACAATTTAGATTGTATTCACCTTCAAATCAAAAGAATTGGGAGCTAGGGTTTTGAAAGAGAAATAGTAAGAACACATTATGATTTAAGAAAAGAAATAAAAAAGAGGATAAATTTAGGCTTCACGCCCATCAATTTTGTAACGTTCTCAGATTTGATAATGTTAATCCCTTACTTAGGATAAATCTTATCTTTTAATAATACATTGATTCTTGCTTGAACTCTTTAATATCATAACGTCACCCGAAATTTCGACAACATTTCCTCTGTTTATTGGAGTTGTCCAGATACATCAGATATATATATATATATATATATATATATATATATATATATATATATATATATATATTATATATATATATATATATATGAGAAAAATGTATATCAGCCTGCTCTCTCAGCCTGCGCTGACGTGGCTCAATTTTGCACCCCACTAACTTGCGGCCCGCTTATCGAAAGAAGTTAAATTACCAAATACCCCTTATGAAAAGCTACTTTTTCGGTAAAAGACAGTGAATGCTGCTTCTTTAATTTTTTTATCTGATTTGATATTTAATGATTTTTAATATAGTCGCAGTACTTATGAGAACTGCTACCACGGTCGCAGTCTTTTTCTGAGGACTGCTACCAAGGTCGCAGTCTTTTTCTGAGGACTGCTACCAAGGTCGCAGTGTTTTTATGAGGACTGCTACCACGGTCGCAGTCTTTTCTAAGGACTGCTACCAAGGTCGCAGTCTTTTTCTGAGGACTGCTATCATGGTCGCAGTGTTTTTATGAGAACTGCTACCACGGTCGCAGTCTTTTTCTGAGGACTGCTACCAAGGTCGCAGTCTTTTTCTGAGGACTGCTACCAAGATCTGCTACCACAGTCTTTTCTAAGGACTGCTACCATGGTTGCAGTCTTTTTCTGAGGACTGCTACCAAGGTCGCAGTCTTTTTCTGAGGACTGCTACCAAGGTCTGCTACCAAGGTCGCAGTCTTTTTCTGAGGACTGCTACCAAGGTCGGTAAAAAGTTGTGAGGGAGGGTATTTTTGGAAATTACAATGTTGAGGTGACTGGCATTAAATTGGGCGGGATTTTACAGGATTTTGCCCGCCAAAATTATTACAGATGTGGGGCGGTGATGTTGCCACGCCCGCAGGCTGAGAAAACTCTCTCAGCCCGCGGGCTGAGGTACAGTAAGCCCTATATATATATATATATGTATATATTGTATGCTTACACAATATAGCATTAATATATATATATATATATATATATATATATATATATATATATATATATATATATATATATATATATATATATATATGTATGTATGTATGTATTGGCTTACACAATCTAGCATTAATCTAACACAAGATATCCATATCCATAACATTCATCCCACGCAGTAAATAATAGGATTTCTGCTTGACATCGCCTACTTAAAGATATGCAATATCAAATCTCAGATTTTTTGACAAGACATAAATACATGTATATACACATTTCACATGAAAGTATGCTTCTTGCCAGTCCAAACTACCTCAAGACTATAACCATTCTTTCATCACTACGCTTTTCAACATAGGGTTACTAATTTGTCACCAGAAAGTCTAAATTGCTTACTATCACAAGAGTAACAAAATCACAAGATGAAGTTTCAACTTCAAGTTAAGAGCTAGTACACACATGACTAGTCTATCATACACTAGTGCAATACACACACACACACTCACATGGACAAAACAATAAATAGCTATCAACTGTACAGAAGAAACAATTTAAGGGTTAACGAAAGTATCCGATAATATTCTATTCGGGTCTTTCTTGCATCTTGAGAGGCCTTAAGTTTGGCCCTTGCCCTTGCCATAACCTGAAAGAGAAAAAAAGAAAACAACGGAGTGAGTTAATAGCTCAGTGAGTAAAGTAGCTCCAATTAAGCCCATATGAATCTATACTTGATTACCATTGTTAAATCCTTGGTTATCCATTTTGTGAGGTATAGGTCGTTCAAATCCTATATAGGTCCTATGACTTTAGAATATCATATTTGTACTAATTCATCTTATTTAGAACATAGACCTCTTAACTATATTTAGAAACTGAATATTCATTCATAATACTAGTTAGTGGTACGCTAGTCGTGCACCATAGTCAAGTAACATATCTACATACACACACGTCCATAAATTTACATTATCAAGTACTTCATGACTTTAAATTTGGATTTGTGTATATTACATACACTAGACTTAAGTTCACATAAAAACAATCAAGCCATATTCACAATTCATAAGTGAGCCCATACACCGTCTTCGTACCCATCGGCTCCCGCTCGGTTTCTTCCTTCAAGTAACACCGTCTTCTAATCCCACCGGCTCCCGCCGGACCCTTCCTTCAAGTAATACCGTTTTCTAACCCCACCGGCTTCCGCTGGCCCCTTCATTCAAGTAACCAATCCAACAACTCCACACAATTTCATACATATGTATATACAAAAAAAACCACCACTTCATATATACCTATTATTCCAACACAACGTTCCCATACACACATACACACACTTGTGCACATGGGTAAATCCAACATAATGATCACACGCCAATCATATGTATACACATTTGTATCCATAACACGCCAATCATACACATACACATTTGTGAGTGTATACCAACACCATTTCTCATATAACTAGTTATTCAACATAACAATTACACACACATGATATATTCAACATATCAATCATATATCTATATACATGGATATGCATCTCTAACATGCTAATCATACATATACACATGGATACACATATACTAATACCATTTCACATGTACTTAATTAACCAACAAAATGATTTCACACAAACATCTATATGTATGCACAAGCGAGTTATTCATATAACTAGCATAATATTCAACCTATCAATCACATAGATAAACGTGTGCGCACATAGAGCGAGTTATTCATATGACTAGCATATATCCTTGTTTTACACTTAGAAATTCAAATACTTTCCTAACTTATGTAATATGTCTACATAACAACCACAGTTTTTACTTACCCACAAAATCTCTTACCCACAAAATCTTTTACTTGTGTTATTCATTAGTTTATATACTTGTTTCTCTTTCAAATTTTAGATTCAATCGGACTTGGTTCCAATAAACTACGAGTATCATACTAGGTTCATCCAATAGACTAACTAATTTACTCGTTTTTCCTAATTCACCCACATGGTTCTAAATACATCTTTAAAGGATCGGTTCTTCTCACGTATATAATTCAAAATTATATATTTTCAATCAATTTTAGGTATTTTGTATTCACATGCGAATATGGTTCAATTTGATGGGGGTACTATTGGAGTTTAAATATGTGATCGGAAAGAACGCATAATCGATTTCACCAATGTCCGATTTTTGGACAATTGTAAGCATCCAAGTTCTGATCTTGGTATGATTTCAGAATATATCATGATTTATAACAACCAACATACATAACCCATATCTACTAAATTTCAAGTGGTAGGTTAAGTTACAATGTATCGATGCATAAGACATTTCCTGATTTAATTCGATTTGTATCCTTAATTATTATTACATGACTAATCTCAAATTGAGCTTAGATTTATATAATCGACCTTCCATCATTAAAGTTCTTGTTTAATCCCATGCTAATTATCATTCCATATGGACTTAACTTTGGAGTTTCCGTTACTCACCAAATTCCGATTATCGCCGGTCTTCGCAAATTTCGATAACTCCTCCAAATTTTCCTATTCAAATATTCAAAAGCATACACACTTTTAAATAAAATCCCAATTTATAGCTATCATGTGGATTAGGATTCAATTTAGAATATGACTGAATTTTTCCTTAAGATCAACCCCATACTCCAAATCCCTTCGACACGAGCACCGTCCATTGTTGGCAATCCCCGCATGATCCAAGGTGATGGTTAGCCTCCCTCTCCTCCTCCCCGATCTCGAAATCACTGCCACGCTGTTGCCCCTGCGCGCCATTGCCACGCGTTGCTACTGTTGCACGCCGTTGCCCCTGCACGCTGTTGCCGCGTGCTGCTATTGCCGTGTGCAAGAGGAGGGAAATGGAAGGAGGTGAGCGAGAGGAGGGGATGATGGGAGAAGGGAGGGAGGTGACGAGGATGAAGATGGGAGGCGAGAGGGTTGCTGATTTTGGAGAAGGAGATGAGATTAGGGCTTTAAATTGAGTCGAATATAATTTCCCATAACCCATTAACTCTCTCTAATACACTTGGCAAAGTGTGATGGAGATGAAATCCTAGCTCTCCAAATCATCATCTCATGCATACCAACTCCCCCACTAAAAGATAAAATTCAAAAATAAATATTCATGTGTATGTTTTACTTGAATTTTGTAGGGATACTTGTACAAATAAAAATGTATTTCATAAAACTTCTATATACACTCATGATCATGAGAAATTTCTATTTACATATAGATATGAAAATCAGAAACTTATTTTTCATATAATATATTCACAATTATTCGAATTTCCAATAATAACTAAAACAACATTTTAGCATAAGTATATATGTATATATCTATATCCAGTTTCTGGATAATTAGAAAATTAATCAAGATTAATTTAGGCCGGGTGTTACAAATTTGGATCACTATCACCTTCAAATCAAGAGAATTGAGAGTTACGATTTTGAAAGAGAAATGGAAAGAATATATTATGATTTAAGAAAAGAAATAGAAAAGAGGATAAATTGAGCTTCACATCCCTGACACCATAGGTTTTGCACCCCTTACACCATGAGCTTCATATCCCAATCTCAAGAACTCAAGGATCATGAAAAAGTTTAATTCATTTATTGTCTAATAATAAAAAAGTTTGAGGCCTATTTATAAGCTTTACAAAAGTCTGGTTTCTGGATATAACTGATGTACTAAAAACACAATAAAAGAAAACAACTAAGCTCAAAATAAACTAAGGTATAAAAACAACTAGCAGTAGGTGTGATGTCCTCATCAACATTCCTCTCCTATAGGCCAAAAATATAACAAGTCATAACAATAGCACCCGTCCTCTGTACATTAAAAAAAAAAAAAAAAAAAACCAAGGAAGCAACATCCCCCAAGCTATTACTTCATGGGCTTGCATTAGCATCTTTGATATCACCGTCTCTTGCACTTTGTAGGATAGGTCCAGCAGATCTTTGTCTTCCTTCTTTTATGAGCATGACCTGTCCAGAAGTCAACGTAAGAGTTAAATTCATGTAGCAGACTTAAACAACACTTGTTGGAGCTAAAACTTCCTATTATTGTTCTCTCCTTCCAGACACGCACCGGTTGATAGTCATGACAACTAAATCCTTCTGGGTCTTTTGCTGTTTCCTAACTCTTCTCCTTCTCCAAGAAGTCAATAAATCAATAAAATCTTTAGGTCATCCCTTTATTACAAACTTGTGCTTCCACGATCTCCAAAAACCCTTAACATAGTAACACTTAAAGAAAAGATGCCATGTAATTTCCTCCTCTTTCCCACATGAGCAACAATTGATCCTTTGTCCACCCCTCCCCTCCTCATAAGATCCTTAGTTGCAACTTATCTTTACAAACCAACCAAATATGGATCTTAACTATCTAACTATATACCTACAGACACGCGTGCACGCACGTGTGCACACACAGGGGGTTGTCAACAGAAATTGTAGTTTTGTTGTTGGTTAATGGTAATGATCATAAAATCGAAGCTGAAGAGTGTCTTTGTTTGAATAAAGAGGAAAGTCAAGAGGATGAGCATATAGTATATGATGGCATGCTTGAATGTAATGGTGTGCGGTATTTACTATGAAGACATTCAAAATTGTTTCTTAAGGTAGAATACAAAGGGAATTAAAAAAGCTTAATGCATAATCTTGCACTCCGGCATCCACAGTAGAAGCAGAAATCTTCAGTCCAAAATAGCACGCACGTTATGCTTGATATGTTAGACATTTATCCCGGACGATATAAATTTTATTCACGTAAATTCACAAATTGTACAGTTAATAAAATTTGAAATCCTGTATAGTGACCAAGATTCTTAATTTGGATGGTCGGGCAGGGTTATTTTCTTGAGGTTGGATTTACATTGGATCCCCATGTTTCAAACTGGATAGCTTGTTTCAACATTGCTGTCCTTATGCCAGGCAATATTTAGTTTAGTTTTTCTGTATTGAGATTAATGCTTTCTGTTAACTGCTCTGTTTTACATTGTCAATCTGTTTTATTGAAATACATAAGTGTTGCTAGTCTTAATGTAGATTATCAACCGGCTTTGAGAAGGCGAGCTCAAACTTTGAAACGAATTCTAGTCTGATACGCTTGTCTATATCTATAATACATTATTTTTGAATTTTATTGCTAACATAATGTTACATGAGCATGGACCCAGTGTAATCTCATCTTGTAGCTATGATTGGCCATTTTCCCTTATGGAAGAGAATGGCTGATGCTAATAAACCTGTTTCTCTTTGTATTGTGATTTTTGAATGACTGGCTATGGGAAATGACCTCTATTTCATCTCTATACCATAGCAACAATTGAATTTAAGGCTTACTTAATTGCTAAGGGCTTCAGCATGGAAGAAAGTATCTTTCAAAACGAATGCTGAATTTGATGTGATATGCATAAATGCTGTAGTGAACAGGTTTGGAGTATTTTTGCTTCTGGTTCTGACAGTTATTTTGTGTGATGGAAACACCCAAGAAAATGACTACCCTTTTGTATGAATTATCTGTTCTTGAATATTTTGTTTTTCTATGTCTTTGATCATCACCTAGGTGCCTAAATTCAAGTAGATTTAAATGAACCAACTATTATGTCATTAAATTTGTTTTGTTTTGACTTCCTTTTGCAATTCTGTGGTATATAACTCACTACCTATATCTCCAGCAAAATAGATTTTCAATTGCATAGCGCCATTGGGTTATTTACTTTATTAATCTTTATGCAGGTCCGCATTTTCACATTAATAGATGAACCCATTATAGATGCTATTTGTGAAAAGTTGAGGCAAAAGTTTTACATAAGAGGAAGTGACATTCTTTATCAAGGGGGTCCTGTGGAAAAAATGGTGTTCATAGTGAGGGGTAAAGTGGAAAGCATTGGAGTAGATGGAAATACAGCTCCTTTGTCAGAAGGAGATGTTTGTGGCGAAGAGCTTCTAACATGGTACCTGGAACACTCTTCGGTACATAAAGGTGATGTTTGATTTAACCTTCATTGGATTTTGCAGTAGAATAGCCACAGTGGACATGTTAATCCTCCTAACTCAGAAGGTCCAGTACTCAGTTTTTCTTGGTTTGTTTGATAATTTGCTACGTTAAGAGAGTAATAAAAAAACAAAAGAACAAACAATCTTCTGTGAATTTGATATCAGATTTATGAATGGGCATGTGATTAACTCAAATAATTGACTTTTCTATGTCTACAGTGTGTGATTTGTTCTAAACTTCTAATAGTTATATGCTATGAAACTTAACTCGGTCTAGCAAAAAGGTAACTGTCTGCTATCATCGTCCTTGCGCAAATATTGTTGGAAGTTCTATTTATCTGTGCAACTAATTTAATACTTCATGATAATAATTTGTTTTCTTAAATGCAGTGAGTAATTCCTACGCAATCAGTTCACACACTAAATAGAGAAGTGGATGTAGCCAAATCACAGGAAACGCCCATCGCAAACACAGTGAAAATACGTGAAAAACCCGAAAGGGAAAAAAACCACGGAGAGAGAAATTCCACTATGTTAAATGGAGATTACAATTGGGTTCTCTGGATTCGGGTGAAGGTGTCCCCTTTTTCATTGGAAGGGATCTCCTATTTATACAAGTCATGTCAAATAAATAAAGTTAGGGATTCCTGCTCAGTTTGAATACTTAAAATTTCTTATCTTGATAACGGTTGAGCCGAATACCCTGGTTTGAATCTCAATATAGGAGAGAGTTCATCTCTATCTAGTGTTTCGCCCTTGGCTGTAGATAAGGATGAACTGCTCCCGAGAGGTAACTTGTTTGAATTAGGATTGGGTTTGGGATAGAGATCTCTATAATCGAATCTGATTCTTCTATTAATTATCCGATCCGTTTGAAATTCGAACTGGATGAAGGTACTGGATTGGATGTTCTGAAAGTTGCCACGCGTTGTGCATCCGTCAGAGGCTGGATAAATATGTTACAATTTCGGGCGGGTCAGAAAGTGACCACTACAGATGCCCCCTCTGCTCTCTTCTCTTTGGAAGAGATCGAGAATTTTCCCTCGGGGGATTACAGGTTCTCAGAGACTTTGATGTAGAGAGGGGAGCAGAATGAAATGAGAACTTTCTGAGCCTGAACTCAAGGTGCTTATTGTCGCTTCAGGTCTTTTCCTGTAGTGACGACCATGACCATACAGTGTGGCAGAGCTTTAAATGTGCGTCACATCCACTGCAACACTAATCAGATTACCGTCACTTCTAAGACGTCGCGTTCGAGGTAGTACCGCGTATCTGTAGTTATGGTGTTGATAAAGTAACTGTCTCTTATGAATGCAAGCGATTTTCGAGGAAGGCATAGTGTATCTGGCGCGACGGTTCGTGTCCTTCTATGACACATGTAGGGTCTCAAGTTGAGTGACCCTTCGTCTTCCTTTGGGATTTGGAGCCTGAGAGGTAGACGCTTAAGCTTCTTCTTCCTATAAATAGGGTGGGACTCTTCAGGAGAGATCTGAACTGCTTCCTAAATTTTTTTTGCCGTTAAAGCCTTTTTCTATTTTGCAAGTAGTGATGTCTCATTGATTCTTCATTCGATAGAGGAAGGAGAAGGAAAGGATGGTGACGTCTGTTGGGCTCATGATGTTCGGGAGTTCATTTGTCAAGGAATTTCAATTCTTACGATGGGCTCGTCAAGATGTTTCAGTTCTTGCGACGAAGCTCAGCTGTAGAGACGAACAGGGAATGACCTATCTTCTACTTGGTCTGCACGTCTGGCCTTTGGTAGGGGCGGACTAGGGAGGAGTTTGAGTTTGACCCCCTTCTCTCCTTGCAGCGAGCATGTAGCAGGGAGCATAAAATTATTCGGCGTCAGCTTTGGTATCAGGGGCTGATCGACTATGCTCTTATGAGGTGCTGCCTCCTTGTCTGTCCTCGCTCCAGAGTTACGGTCTTGGCATCGATGTCCTCCTTCACCTTGCAAGCTTCGGTTTGCAATTTGATCGCGGTTATCCTTACTGGTGGTCTTCCTGAGAGTTCTCGGTATCGTCGTTCGTTCGACCCTGGTGGATTGTTTGCTTAGGAGTCATCACAAGGACACAACTGGGGACGTGACAATGGGTGCTTCTGCCTTTTCTCTCATGAAGAACGTATACATGCAAACCCAAAATTATATATCACACTTGTTAGATGTATCCATATTTGTAAGAGGAGGAATGAAGTCCATAAACTTTGTAATATATAGAAAACAATCAATGACAATATTGTTCAAATCTCGCCTTGTTTATGATCTATGATTTCTTTACTCCACGGAAGCTATCTTGCTTTGTAGTCCTTGAGATGATTCAGTGTGTGGTCTCCTAGTGGGGCCTGCTAGAGGATTCGCAGTTGAGGAGAGACTCACCTGCTAGGGGGAGCTCCTGCCTTTTAGGGGTTTCCCTAGCGGTAACCGTCAAGGTGTAGAGGACCAATGTAAGTTGTGCTCCGAATTGTTCGTCGGGCAAGATTCCATCTCTCACGAGTTTCCCGAGCGGTAACCGTCAATGTATAGAGGATCCATGTATGTTACGCTCCGAATGGTTCGTCGGGCAAGACTCGTCTCTCAGGAGTTTCCTGAACGGTAACCGTCAGACCCATGTAGATTGTGGTCTGAATGGTTCGTCGGTAAAGACTCCGTCTCTCAAGAGTTTCCCGAGCAGTAACTGTCAGGGTGTAGAGGACCCATGTAGGTTGTGCTCTGAATGGTTCATCGGGCAAGACTTTGTCTCTTAGAAGTTTCCCGAACGGTAACCGTCAGGGTGCAGAGAACCCATGTAGGTTGCGGGCCTGCTCGGGCAGTCCTCAGGGTGTTATCCCATCATAGGTTAGACCCGAACGGTCGGCATGGGCGAGCCTCTATCTTTCAAATGGCTCATGAGGGGTGCCGTCAGGGTGTAGAGGACCCGTATAAGCTGCGGGCCTGCTTAGACAGTCATCAGGGTATTATCCCATAATGGGTTGGACCTGAACAGCCGGCGTGGGTGAGCCTCCACCTTTCAGGTGGCTCCCCGAGGGGTGCCGTCAGGGTGTAGAGGACCCGTATAGACTGTGGGCTTGCTCAGGCAGCCATCGGGGTGTTATCCCATCATGGGATGAACCTGAACATCCTGTGGGTGAGCCTCCATCTTTCAGGTGGCTCCTTGAGGGGTGCCGTCAGGGTGTAAAGGACTAGTCTAGGCTGCGGGCCTGCTTAGGCAGTCATCATAGTGTTATCCCATCATGGGCTGGACCTGAACAGCTGGTGTGGGTTAGCCTCCACTTTTCAGGAGACTTCCTGAGGGTTGCCGTCAGAGTGAAGACCCGTGTGAGCCATAGAGACTGTACGCTATGCTCGAGGTAGATATCAGAGTTGGGAAAAATGCGATTAAGATAGCCGAAAATGATCCTGTCATTGAATGTATACATGACTTACCTATGATATTACTTAAAGTGAAAGGAGTTCCACTGCTTATTGAGTTGGTTCCCGCCTTGATCGGCTTAGGTGTACGACCCGTAGGGCCCTCCCAGATAGGTCCCAACTTTCCGTGATCCTTCTGGGGAGTGCTCTGAATCATGCGCTTCAGGACCAGGTCTCCGACTTGGAATTCCTTGGGCTTCAAGTTGGACGTGTTTGGTTGCAAGGAAGTAGGCGGAAGTAAGGATATGGGGAAGTATAATTGCTCACTTCCATATCTATCCAAACACCGGAAAAGAAAAATAAGAAAACCCCTTTTCCTTTTTTTTCTTCTCTCTTTTATACAACCATTTCCTCACTTTCAGAGTGTTACAGTTAATTTTATGGTCATGTAAATCTCATTTGTAATAAGTTGTAGCATAAAACAGTTAATTTTTTGGTCATGTAAATCTCAATTGCATTCTAATTACAGTCCATTTTTTATTTTTCTTAATTAATTTTTATTTTAATATTATTTTGTTGTCAACTTTGTGGTCAACTTTTTCACTTCCACTTTTTATTACCATCCAAACACCGGAAAAGACATAACATTTTTCAAACCACACTTCCCAACAACATCTAAACACCGGAAAACTTACTAACCAATTCCCAAGTTCCAAAGGGAACTATTACCACTTCCTTACTTCCTCACTTTCACCCTTAACCAAACAGGCCCTTTGTTGTGTTAGCTGCCCAAATTTGTTGTTAATAGGCCGCGATGCGGATTTGGGCCTGTTGGCGCCTTTCCTTCGAGTAATCTAGCATCAGACGGAGTAGGGTTTCATTTCAATCCGGGACCACTCCTTTGATCTGGAGTGTTGGCATGCTGATGTTGACCGGGGATGATGGTCTCTGTCTCATATGCCAACGAGAATGGGGTTTCTCTGGTCTGAATGCATTTGGTGGTCCTGTAGGTTCAGAGTACTCTGGGGAGTTTCTCTGCCCGTTTGCCGTTAGCTTTATCTAAGCTTTTGCATAGGTTGTCGAGAATGGTGCGGTTGCTAATTTCAGCCTGGCCATTACCTTGAGGGTAGTAAGTTGAGGAGAATCAGTGGGCGATGTTGTATTTGGCGCAGAAGCTGGCCACTTGCTTGTTGGCGAAATTAGTTTCGTTGTCGGAGGTGATAGTGTGGGGGATCCCGAAGCGACATACTATGGCCTGCCAGAGGAACTTGACAATCTGATGCCCGCTGACCTCGGAGAGCGGTACTGCCTCGATCCATTTGGTAAAGTAGTCGGTGACTACCAGTAGGAAACACAGTTGGGGTTGTGCTCGGGGAAGAGGTCCGACTACGTCCAGTCCCCACTGCATGAAGGGCCACGGGGCTGCGCAAGGTGTGAACGTCAGATCTCATACCGGTTTGATACTGGAGCAAACATCTGGCATTGTGGACATTTTCTTACATAATTCTTAGCGTCGTCGAACATCTTGGGCCAGTAATACCCTTGATTGATGACTTTGTGGGCAAGAGAGCGTCCTCCGCGTGGTGGTGGTGCCTTCTATTGGAGAGTTTTCGAAGATGGTGTTTACCTCCCGGTATTAGACGAGGGTGCTGCCAGGGTGTTCGGATAGGGCTTCGGGCTTCCTCTGCACTCTAACCTCTGAGGGCAATCCGGGATTGAGAACAAACTCCCGGAGGTATCGCTCGTTGACCAGGTCCTGATGATGCGTTGTAGGGTCCGGCAGTCCACCGTGAGGTGGCCCCTCCCTTCATGTAAGGCACATTAGTCACCAGATCCAGGTCCTCTTCGGTTAGGTGGAGGGGTCTGGGGCTGTGACGAGGCTAGGGCCGTCGAGGAGGAAGGCTGTTCATAATTGTAGGGTATCGCCACCCTAGATCTGGTGTTCCGGAAAACATCTTCTCCATGCACCAAGACTTCGCCTAAGCTGGGCTGTAATCTGGATCTGGGGAGCTGTAGGGGATGTCGTCAGATGGTTGACCTCCCCTGCGTAACTCTCGTCCTCTTCCGGTCATGTTGACGGATGCGGAGGCCGGATCTCGTGAGATGTTCCTTTTGCGATACTTCATTGAGAGATGTACTGACAGTCGATCAAAAACTGATTGCCGGCAATGAGTTGAGTGGACTGTCACCAACTGACATCCCTTTTGTTGACAATAGGGGAAGTGGTTCGGAAAGACACCGACTTCCGCTTGTTCGCCAAGAGTTCCCGTAAGTCAGGCCCATGGGAGCTTAAATAATCCTGTGGAGAGGCCTTTCTGGAACGTACATAGGATGATGTTCCGTTCCTCTTATCCCTGCAGAAGGGATTAGCACTGAATAGTACTTCAGTTCTAGCTTCGCCAACAGGTGCGAGCTTAGTGCTTGACGAACTGGAGAGCGGAGCACGCTGCGGTGCTTTACCCGCTATGCCGCTGCAAAGGGGATTAGCCTTAGATAACACTTTGGTCTTAGCCTCGCGGCCATGGACCCAGTGAGTATGCTGTGGTACAGTAGCTTCGCTCATATGAACGAGGCTGGCACAAGACATTGCTGCTCTTGAATTGGGTGACGGTATGATTGCCGTCGTGACTTCATGGTCGGTAGCATTGTTGGAGCAGACAGGCATCTTGTCTTTTTCTTCGCGAAGGAGACGCGATTTTGGCGTAGCTACGCCCGAGGCTTCGGCCAGAAACTTCTGTTTAGGCCTCCACATCCGCCTTGGCGGAGGAGACTTAGGGTCGCAAGGAACCTGACTAGCCACACGCGAGGCTGAAGGGTGTTGGCAGAATTCTGCTTCTGGTTTCTGCTTCGAAACCTTGGTCGTGGAAACCTTCCTATGCTTCCGTGCTCGAAGCATTGGGCCACCCCCAGAGAGGACTTCTTCAAATCTTCCTTGATCGAACTGGACAACAAGTTCTTGAGAGTGCAGGACTTGGGCTGCGGGTGTGCTTTCCTGTTGCGCCAAATAACCACAGTAGGTTCGCAGAGAACCTTTTCTGTCTCCGCAGAGACTTTCTTTGAAGATTTAGCCAGAGGGGCTCTGGCTGCACCGGCTTTTCTGATTTCAGAGTTAGACCCGAAGGTCTGTTCGTCGCATTGCGACACTTGATTCTCGGCAGTGGAGAATTTCTTCCCCAGCGGAGTCGCCATCTTGTTTTCCATTGATTTGCAAAGGGGAAAACTTACAATAAAAAGAGTTGAGGAGCTAAATTATAAGTATTCTTAAAAGATTACAAGTAGATCTCCTCAGAGATTCTGGAGAAGTGTGCCGATAGGAGTCTGGTCAGCGCGCGACCACTTTGTCCCTTTGACGATGCGAGCGATGAGATTCCCTTCTCGCCTGGTTCGGGGAATCAGAGAACAGAAGGTTGGTAGAACCCTCTTGCTACTTCTCAAAACCGCCTTCAATTAGGAATTCCTTCTCGCCTGGTTCCGGAGATTCCTTGAGAAGAAGGTATTAGGGTATCAGCACCCTGATTAGAGAAGTAATTCTCTAAAAGTCTCTGAATTCAAGAGCGCACGGTGCGTCGTGAAGAAGCCTCTGCTTGTGGAATCCTCTCTCTTGCGTATCGTCTCAGAAAGCTCTTCGAAGCAGTCCTGGAGATCCTTTTCGATCCTCTCTCCTTGTACCCCTGATGGGCTATTTATAGGGAGAGCAAGGGTATAACCGTCCCTTGAAAATATGGAAACAGATTGAATCAAATCTGTTTAAATCTGGAAAGTAGCCTTGCTGCGAGGCTAGGATCAGCTTCTGCGAAGCTAGAAATGGCAGGTCGGTTGATCCTCTTGATCTGTTTTGATCCTTTCCATATTGTTGAAAGATCTCTCCTGATCCTCTTACTCATTTTAGAAGAGTCAAGAGATTGTGGCAATCAACTGCCAAATTTGATCTCAGATTTGATCTTGATTGGATTTGATCTTGATCCTGATTAGATTTGATCTAATCTGGAGATTTGATTGGTCAAAGGTTGACCATAGCAGACCGGCAGCGGCGATGCCCGCTTTAAACTCACAACGGAGCTGGAAGCAGTATCTGGCGAAGTCAGAAGAAAGCTCTTCAGCGGAGCTAGATGTCGTCTGTTGCGAAGCTACCGTATACCCTTTCTGCGCAGTTGCATGTGGCTTCAGGCGAAGTTAACTCTCTCTGCAGAGTTGCGCTCTAGCAGTTCAGGCGAATCTATAAGTTAGCTCCATGGCGGAGCTTTGAATGGCTTCAAGGCGAAGTTGGATGATCTTAGCCTCTCAGGCGAGGCTATCCCTTTGGGCTCATGTAATGCTAAGTGCTAGCATCTTAGACCTGCTGAGGTCTGTTCAGGAGCAATCCGGGTTCACTGTCTGCTTGCTGGATCAATGGAGTCCAAGTTGCTTCCTTGTCCCTCGGAGATGGGTGAAAACTGGTCTTCAGCTCGTCTGTCACTTGTCTTTTGTAAATGTCGACAAGTTTAGACATTGTTCGGACCAATAAGAATCTTGTCTTTTTTAAGTGTCAACAATCGCGACCCCTGCTGTGCTCTGATCTATTTGAGCAGCAGTGTCTGGACACGGGTTGCCGCTTCTTTTTCACTGGTAGTGACTTCGCAGAGCCGGATCATCTCCGTCTGCTGATTCTCCGTCTGCTTCCGCATGGAGGAAAGCATCTGGAGGAGTTAGTCGTCGTTGAGCGGAGGCTCGGGCTCCGCAGTCTGCATGCAGATCCTAAGTGGCGATCCAGTGTTGGGATGAGAGTCCTCAACGTCGGAGATGTGGACATCTGATAGGTTGGGCCGACGGTCCATTGACTCAGCCGCTTCTATCACTTTCCCTTTTCTCTTCGGAGCGGCGGGGTCGATCGTAGTCTGGTTGACACTTTTCTTTGACGGAGCCATGTCGGTCATACTGGGTAGTTTAGAGGAAGGAGTATGATATTGGATGGGAAGATCTCGAGTGTGGACTCAAAGCTTTCAACGAAAGCACCAAATGCAGTGGGTAATTCTTAAGGAATCTATTCACGCACCAAAATAGGAAAATGGATGCAGCTAAATCAAGAAAAAGCCAATCACAAACACGGTGCAAATACATGAAAAATCTGAAAGGGAAAAAAGCACGGAGAGAGAAATTTCACTATGCCAATGGCGATTACAATTGGGTTCTCTGGATTCGGGTGAAGGTGTCCTCTTTCTCGTTGGAAGGGATCTTCTATTTATACAAATCATGTCAAATAGATAAGGTTAGGGAGTGCTGCTCAGTTTGAATACTTAAATTCCTTATCTTAATAACGGTTGAGCGGAACACCCTGGTTTGAATCGATATAGAGGGAGTCCATCTCTACCTAGTGGTTCGCGCTTGGCTGTAAATAAGGATGAAGTGTTCCCGAGAGGTAACTTCCTTATTTGAATTAGAATTGGGCTTAGGGATAGAGATCTCTGTAATCGGATCTGATATTCTATTAATTACCCGACCCGTTCAAAATTCGAACTGGACGAAGGTATGGATTGGATGTTCTGAAAGTTGCTACACATCACACATCCGTCAGAGGGTAGATAGACATGTGTCACAATCTCGGGTGGGTCAGAAAATGACCACAACAACTTCTAATAGTTTTATGCTATGAAACTTAACTCGGTCTAGCAAAAAGGTATATGTCTGCTATCATCTTCCTTGCGCAAATATTGTTGGAAGTTCTATTTATCTGTACAACTAATTTAATACTTCATGATAATAATTTGTTTTCTTAATTTTTTATCTGATTCTTCCATAAAGTTTCTGAAAACATCTGCTTAATAAGTAATTCTTAGCTGTGGATATGTTTGCATTCTTTTGCAGATGGAGCAAAAGTTAGGTTCCCTGGAAATCGATTATACTCTACAAGGACAGTGAAATGTTTAACTAATGTTGAAGCCTTTACACTCCGAGCTGCTGATCTCGAGGAAGTCACTGTGTTATTCGCAAGATTCCTACGAAACCCTCGTGTCCATGGAGCAATTAGGTACGTATAACTTGTCATTTCCATTTGTACTAGGAAAATATATGTCAGTTTATTTGAAGTTATGTTATATAGCGTAAATTCTACATTTTCTTTTTCCCGTCCTTTTAGAATTTTTTGATGCTTAACACCCTTGAGAGCATAATGATGTAGTTCAAAAATTCAAATGAAAGTTAACACTTTTGATCTACATTTATAAAAAGACTTGGTCAATTTTAACTGATTATTTGACCAATTCTTGATGAACTTCCTAACATCTAATATAGAGATCATATGATCTATGCAGAGGCTGCTTAGCGAGCAGATGAAGTATTTATTCTGTTATCTTTTCCTGTGAGAAGTGTTGAATAGTCCCTTAAAATCCATGCTAAATCCCCAACCTCTAATGATCTGGAGTTCTGTCAGTTACTGGTCAATGTTACTTGGTTCCTAAGCATGTTGGATTATTACCATGTAGTGTTTAGTAGGAAATACATATTGGAGTATAGCAACCAGCACACATGGAATCGGTTTTGAATTCCATCTCCAATTTGAGTAACGGCAGCTTAGGTGCAATTACTAAATGTTTCTGCAACCTACTGTCTTCCAGTTTGGACAGATGGTTCAGAACAAAACAGTAGCTTGCAATAGTTTTAGCACAGTGGTTATTAATCTCTGTGAGGGTTTTGAGAGTCTATATATACCCTTATCAAATTGTGTAGTTTTATGCTTTTGCCTTGGTTCTTTTGTGTGTTCTCTTTTGCTATGTTTTTTTTTTCTTTGGGACTTTGATGTGGAAGAAAGGGGCACAACCTGTCTATTTGTTCTTGTAATTCTTCTCTCTTGAATGGAGATTCTTTGACACCTTCGCTCGTGTATAGGAGCGAGCAAAAATAAACCGGAACCGAAAAACCCGACTAAACCGATCGAAGTCAGTCGGTTCGGTTCGGTTTTGCCAAAGTTCAGTTTGGTTGCGGGTTGAAATTTGAGTTCGGTAACCCGCAATCCGAACTGAACTCTCTCTCAAATTCTCTCTTCCTCTTCCTTTCTCTTAAACTGTCTCCCTCTCTCTGAACCCATGCGAGCCCCGAGCCCGCCCCCCACCCCCCCCCCCCCCCCTCCCCGAGCTCTCTCCGACCCGGCGAGCTCTCTCTGAATCTCTCCCGGACTCCCCTACCGGTGAAACCGAACCGGACTTTTTGGTTCGGTTTCGGTGCGGTGGTGGTGGGGTGATTGGTGCGGTGTGGTTTTGTTTTTACTGGACAAAAACCGCACCGATTGCTCACCGCTACTCGTGTAGCCGATTAGGGCAAACCATGTAAACGTCGTGTCCCTTTGCTTTTACCTTCTCCAGACGATTATGGCAAACCATGTAAACCTTGTGCCTCTTTGCTTTTACCTTTTCCTTGTGATTTACGAGCATGATCACAATTGGGTGGATTGGCTTCTGCATAACAGACTTGGATGAAACTTCCAATTCCTGATTACTTGATTGTTTCGAGATGGACATGAAAGTTTGGAACATGGATCTTGAAGCGGAGAAATTCTCTTGGAAGAATTACTTAGGCTCATGACAAGCAAAGGTTCGTGATCCATTGGTCCAATAAGGTCCATATAAGGTGTTGGATAGCAAGGCACAGAAATTGGCAGCGTTGACAGATGAAGATTTGGAAGATCTTGATTTAAACGCTATTAGCACAATTTCTTTATGCTTAGTGAACGAGATTTTCTACAACATCCTTGGCAAATACTCAACAGGGAACTTGTTGGAGAAACTTAAAGAGCTTGTACACGACCAAGTCACTGACGAAACATCTACTTTTGAAGCAGAATTATGAAAACTGTCATTGATGGTAAGGTACACCAAATCATGACCATCTCAATCTATTCAATGCATGGTTTAACATGTCAGTATCAAGGTCAGTATCGTCCAATGGTTTTTAGCTTTAATATCATCAATATTAGTTGTGAATATCAACAATATCAAATATCAGCCTACAATTTTTTTTTTTTTTTTGGTGGGGGGGGGGGGGGGGGGGTTTAATATCATATCAGGTACCTTAAAACCGATAAGATATTGCCGAAATATATTGGAATCGGCTGATATTTGAAACCACGATTCAATGAAATTGTGAGTACTTGGTATTTAAGATCAATGAAGAGAATAAAACCTTCTTTTCACTGTCTTCTTCTTATGAGTGTCTCGTGACTGTTATTTTACTGAAAAGATTTGATTGGCATGGAAGATGTTACTACCACACTTTTGTCAAACAAGATGCAAAAGAAATCTATTAAGGCAGAATGTTTATGGGCTTGTAGTGCTGGAAGGACAATTGAAAAAGGAGTTGAATGCAAAAATCGGGCTAGATCCAAATTAAAGGGGAAATCTGGAAGACGTACAATTACTGCAAAAAAAAGGGCGCGTTAAAAAGAATTGCTACAAACTCAAAGTAAAGGAGTGGGCTTCACTTCAAGGTGAAGTTATGAAAATCTTCAAGGGATTCCTTTTTTTCATGAAAGGTAACATAGTTGGAATTTATATATGCTTCAAAGGAACACAGTGGTAGGTGGAGTTGCATTGTCATCTACAGATGGCAATTCAGATTTGACATGGTTGTGACATGTGAGATTGGGC
Organism: Agave tequilana; assembly: GCA_038442645.1. Taxonomy (NCBI): domain Eukaryota; kingdom Viridiplantae; phylum Streptophyta; class Magnoliopsida; order Asparagales; family Asparagaceae; genus Agave; species Agave tequilana. Next base: position 59,890 of record JAVJIF010031523.1, read on the forward strand.
TCTATGGGTGAACTAGGTTTGGTTGAGCTTCATATGAGAGCTTCTTAATGGGATGACAACATGCAAGTTAGATTTTTGTGAATTCGTTGATGAAAAAGTATCATTTGAAGTTTCCTATAACAATTCACAGTACAAAGAATACTTTAAATTACATCGAAATGATGTTTGCTTGTGGCCTTGCACCAGTTCGGTCGAAGATTGATATTCTCTACTTTGTTAGATTTTTGTTTTTTTCTTTTTCCAGAAAGATTTGGGTTTGTATATTGGGTCTGCTAATATCAAGAAGTGGGAAACTTCATTTAGAGGAGACAATTTAAAAGACTAAGGTTTGATAATAGATGCGAGTATACCTCTTAGGAGTTTAAAAAGTATCGAGAAGATTGATAGTGTCACTCGTCGTTAGACCAGACTAGGGGATTGATAGTCTAATGGAATTGTAGAAAAGATGAAGTTCATATTTTAAAGAAAGCATGTTGTTTTTCACATTAAGGTTAATCTACTGAATGAGATTTCAGGTGAAACACTATATCGCGGTGTGTCTTATTAATAACTCACAGTTTGTTGCCAATGTAAAACCATAGAAGAAGTGGCCTGGGATACCAACGGATTATTCTACTTTTTGCATATTTGGTTGCTTAGCTTATGCTCATTGAAGAATGATAAGTTTTAGTCAAAGGCAATAGAGTGTATTTTTCTTAGTTATTCAACTAATTTATTAATACCCCCAAACTTTTATGATTTTTTAGAGAACTCTGTCAACTCCAAAAAAAATCTCAATAACTACCTTGAAGTATCCTTAAAATTCCCAATAAACCATCTTTCGTTAAACAACCTTTTGGGAGTAGTTATGTGGGTTGCACTTGAAATGAAGAAGTCATTTAGGATCAACAGAAAGTGATTTATTGCAATTTTACAGATACTTCAAAATAGTTATTTGGGATTTTTTATCAATTGATGGGATTTTCTCGAAAAACCATGAAAGCTTAAGGGGCCATCAAGAAAATTAGCCAAGTTATTTGGATGGGGGTAAAAGAATAGAGGTTATGATGACATCAATTCCGTGTGTTCAAGTATTCTCGTTAGTAGATTTGTTACATCTGATGGCTCTGTGTTTGGATTCTTAAGGATCCATATCAATCACATCTATTTTTAGGATTTTAGGACCGAATCCCGAAAATTTGTTTTGGATTCAGATCAAGTTATTGGGTTATTGGGCCCCATTGCCACCCCTAATCAGCAGGTATTGTGCTTTCAAACAGTAGGTTTTCCTTGTGTATGATTGTACGAATACGAATACAGGTTTTCTCTAAGATGAGTTGGTTTCCTTGAGTATGAGTAGCTGAAGAGGACTTGTGGTAGAGAATCTAGAGTCATGGAATTGTATAATGTGAGGGTGTTGATCGATCAGTACTCAGCCGATATTATGAATGCTCTTGTCAATTATTATTTCATTATTTCTTTTACTTGGATGCAGTGGCGGAGCCAGGATTTCAAAGTCGGAAGGGGGGAGGGCACAAAATATATAATAGATTCTAACTTAAAGGATATTACTTGCGAGCCAAATCCTCTTACATATCAAAGAAAGAAAACAAACCACCTAAAAAATCAATGTCAAATAAGATAACAAGATCAATAACAATTACAAACTACCTTGACGCTTTGACATATTTTGGAATTGTTTCATGATTACATAATTGCTAATAGTATCAAATATGTTAGACTCGATATATGTTACTAAACAGTCATTCATCCATTGATCTCCCATATGGTTGCGCAATCTACTTTTCACGGTATTTATAGCATAAAATACTCTCAACACTTATAGTTACCACAGGTAAAATCAATGCAAACTTCAGAAGCTTGTAAACAAAAGCATACACATCTTTTTTCATCTTCACTATCATTTTTGCAAGATCTGCAATCCCCTTTAATTGTAAAATTCATTTTTAGATCGCACATCATAAATGAATGTTTCTAGTTGATTACCAATAATCACAAGATCGAATGATGAGAAATCATTAGGATAAAACTTAGCAAGACGAAGTAACTTCTCTTTATTAAATGCAACAAAAGAGTCACTGGGATTTAAGCATCTCTATTTTTACCTCCGTAAAGCGATTGTTTTGCTCTTGAACTTGTAAATCAATAGCAATGTTAAACAAGTCATATCTATAATGATGCAAGTTGGAAAAGCTCTGAGTATTGCGTCGTGATCTCCCTATGGATATAAATATATCATCCATGTTAGGATCTCGATATTATGTTGGGCACAAAATGAAAAAAATTTCGGAAAGAAAAGACTCCCATCCATCACTTCTCATTTCTCAAAATCGCAACTTGGCTTTCAAAAGGTCCTTGACATTCACGATATCTTAATATTTTCTTTGTAGCGCTAAAGACAACTCATAAGTGACCTCAATATATTTCTCATTAAATGAATAGAAAATGCAAACTCAAATGTTTGCATCATTTGTAGTATCACTACAGCTTCTCCTCTCCTTTCAGCAGATGATGTGTCATCTATACTCTCACGTGCTATAATTACAGAGGAGTACAAAAGAATCAGATTCACCATTGAATGATAATGAGAGCTCCAACGCGTATCACCAGTACGCCTAAGCCCCATTTCTTGATTCAAACCTCTTCTATTTTTGAGTTCACCTCTTTTTAGTCCTTTAATAATATTATCAGCCTGTGCTTATCGAAAAATATCCTGATGTTTTGCAGAAGCTCCAACAACATTGCAAATATTTGCAATAATTGTGAACATCACATCCATCTTAGGATGATTTTTTAGCAACAACCAATGCTAACTGCAATTGGTGAGAGCAATGAACATAATAGGCTAATGGATTTTCATTTAAGATAAGAGCTTTAAGTCTATTGAATTGACCTTACATGTTATTTGCCCAATCATATCCTTGCCCCATCAATTTTGAGATGCTCAATCCTTATGCAACAAATATGCCATCAATTGTTGCCTTCAATATCGTGACACTAGTGTCATTAACATATAAGATTTCCAGGAAGCGCTCAATAACATGATCATGTTTATCAACAAATCGCAAGACACTGCCATCTGCTCTTTAGTTGATACATCCCGAGATTCATCAACTAAAATTGCAAATATTCATCCCCAAATCATTTACAATTGCATTTCTAGTTTCTGTTGCAACGACGTGCATAATATCCTTTTAAATATCATGAGATGTCAGTTTTTAATTGTCTGGAGCATTTTGCAAAATAACTTTTCTATCTCCAAGCAGTTTCTTGCAAGGACATGCAAAAGCTAGTTATCTCGATTTTTAGAATTTGAAGATCCATCATCTCCACGAAAAGCTAATCCTTATCGTTGAAGATATCGAATAGAATCAACAGTTGCATTCAAATGAGTCCTATATTGATCTCAAGCACGATTAGAGTACTTTGAAATAACATTATCAATATGTTGCTCTTGTCGTAGCAAATTCTTCCCCTTCTCCACTGCTAAATTGTGAGAGCTGTCAGATCCTCCAACATGAGCTGTCAATTTTGTGCTTGCATGTTTTAATTTTTAAATCCTTCGGCAGTAAATACATCCCAATCATGTTGCCTATTTTGACTTTTGAAAAGATAACAATACAAACAACATACTGCATCTTTGCTTACACTATACTCCAACCAATTCAGATAGATGTCAAACCAATCTGGATTGAATCGTCGGTATTTACCACCGAATAGTGTTTAGGGGTAGTCTTTTTTATATAGGGGTGGCAAGGACCTTTATGTAAATATGCCCTTTGAACGCGCTCTTTCTCGTGAGACGAAATAATATTTCTATCAAATATTGAAGCCTGTAACCCCGGATTGGCCGGGAGTTCTTTCAAGTTAACTTTAATGTGCCTCTGTTCCAATGAAGGTTCAAATTATTTGTCTTTTGTTGAAGTGCTTGGACACTTCGGCAAATGTTGATTAACAGTTTCTCCCGTACTTGAACTCTCATGTTGTTTCGGTTTTCTTATATGAAATTTGTCCATTGCTCTTTGAAATTTTAATTAACCTATAAAATTATACATAAAAATAAGAAATTCAAATAAATATTAAACACAACACACTAAAAACAACAATGACTCATAACTCATGATTCACACGCATTGGTGCAGTGGATGTCTCAGCCTAGCATGGCAATCTAAGATCAGTTATGCTAAGTAAATCATCAAACATAAATGTGCATTCACAATTACTTGCAAACAGGCTATTCTCATATTTAATAAAATAGGGAACTACTTTAACTCTACTTCAAAGAATAAAAGAAGATGCAATTTAGTTTAGTTCACCATACCAGCAACTACAAGAACTGTAAGGCCAGTCCCAATTTTTGACTCTCTCCACAATGTTCTTGTCTGATTTAATAAAGATCGTGCAGGTTCAAAAAACCAGTCTGAAAATTCATTAATTATTGATTTTTAACTAACATGCATAACATTCAACAACTTAATCTTACATCAACATAACCATAATTCAACTCGGAACAAGTTTGGCAACAACAGATCCAGCCTCAAATTTCTGCTATCACACAAGTACTCAAGCCAGTTTCCGCAATCACACAAGTTTCTGCAATCACAGTGTAACACAATCACACAAGTACAATCACACAAGAACTCAAGACCAGTCCCAATTTCCGCTACTGCAATCACACAATCACCCAATTTCTGCAATCACACAATCACGAATTCAAATAATTTCCCAGTTGTGAAAGCAAGAGCTTTTAACTTTTAAGAAACCCTAACCCAATAACCTAACTATATTTTGTGGGAAAACAAAGAAAGAAAAAAAGAAATCTGACCACCGGACCACCTTCTCACAAGCGCCGAGATCGATGTGGTATCTTTGACCCGACGCAGAAGATGAACCTCGCTCTGCCGGGAGCGCAGAGAGAGAGAGAGAGAGAGGAGATTGGTTTTATTTATTTGGGCTGCCGTGAGAGAGGGAGAGAGATTGGGCTGAAAGAAAAACTGAATCTGGGCCATATGTGATCTGGGCTAAATTGGGGTTTTGGTTGGGGGTGTGGGGCACAAAATACATATATGAATTGATTTTTGACCCCCACCCGCGGGGCCTGGATGCTACTATTTTTATTTCTTTTGAGGTTGACAATTGCATAAGAGAATTTGCTGGCACTTCTTAATGTGAGCAGTCATGGTTTCATTTTTCTATTTCTATGCTATATGTACTGCTCTTTGCCTGCTAGTTTTAGATTTATCTCTTGGTATGATTAGCTTAAAGACATTTCGGCAATCGTATGTGTTATTGCAATTGTTTGATTTCTGTATGATACAAAATAAATTTCTTGTTTTCTTCTTCGAGATCTTTAATTAACATTGACACAACCTTTTGTTAAAGATATGAATCACCATACTGGAGAAATATGGCTGCTGTCCGCATTCAAGTTGCATGGAAATACAGACAGAGGCGGTTGAAACGATCTGAGAGCTCCAAATGCAGATCAAATCTCTCAAGCTCATATGGTTGGCGTAATAGCCTGGTAGCAGATTGTGTGTATTGTCACCACCTTTATTTCATTTTATGTATATTTGGCCTTGTAATCTTCTTGTAATCTAGATGGACAAATACGTGGTCTTGTTGTATACTGAGGCTTGCAGTATGTTTGCCTTCCTTCTTGTCTTTTCGTAATCTAGATGGAGAAACATGCGGTATTGCTGTTTACTGTCCATCATCTTTAATATTCAAATGGTTTGTAATCTGGATGGCTTCTTGTAGTCTAGATGGTGAAGTATGTGGTCTTGTTGTATACTGAGGCTTGCAGTATATTTGCCTTGTAGTCTTTTTGTAATCTAGATGGAGAAACATGCGGTATTGTTGTATACTGTACATCTTGAATATTCAAAATGTTTGTAATCTACATGGAGTAACATGCAGCATTGTTGTGTACTGTGTATCATCAACTACATCCAGTTGAGGTATGCATGCAGTAAGTTTGGTGCTTTTTATATCGTATCAGTAAAAACTGAGTTGTCAGTTCCAATCTGGATTTGTTTACTTATTTAATCATATATCTTTGTAGTCTTAATTGCAGAAGCAATCATGCATGGGAGCCAAAAACCACCACTAATTCCAAAGAGCACTACCTTGACTCTTTTTTAATCTCTTCTCTTGATCTAAGCACCTCATCCGCATCTAACGCTGCTTCTGGCTTCTCTCTTTCTCCTCGCACTGGTAACATTGTGAAAGGCTTACGAAGCTAAGGTAGCCAAAAATTTCTCTGCATGATAAATTGATGATTCTTGATAAAGCAATACTGAGAGGACACTGGCTGATCATCCCATGTAGCCCTCCATGCAGCCATCGCATCGCAACATATCATATGTGATCTCTCTATACATACGCACAACCACCCTTCTAACTATGTATATCGATGATGGAGGGTGGGAATTATCAACCTTAAATACACGTCTTCAAATTGGACAAAGACATGAATTCTTCTTCTTCTTCTTTTTTAAGCTAAAACTCAGGTCCTAACCAGTGGCAACGGTGGTCGGAATTAAATATATTATAAATATGTCTGGGGTAAAGCTCGAACCGATGACCTGTTAGTGAGTGGAGCTCTTACTAACTCAAAGCCGAACGTGATGCCACTTGCGAGGGACATGACATGAATTCTTTTAATTGCCAAAAAAATATAAGGAAAGGATGCAAACCCCTCTCTGCCTAAATGTTTGCATGCGACTTTCTAGGTCTAGTTTGGCAACAAGATTAAGTTTTTCAAACCTCAGTTTGGGAGATTTTATGCTCAAAATGTGGTTACTAAAACTGAGCCTTCCTTGAGAGTCAAAATAGAGTTGCTGAATTGTGGTTTGGAGGCCTCCAAATCTTATAAACTGAGTTACTCCATTTTGAGTAGATTTTTCATCTTAATTTAAATGTAACCCTAGTTTCAGAAATTGGGGTTTGTATAGTTACAAACTCCAATTTAACTTAAAATGTAACCCTAGCTCTGGAAACTATGTTGCCAAACAAGGTCCTAGGGTTTAGTTTGTATTCGTGTGATATGACTAAGATTAGATTGGACTTGAGCTCGAGTTCAGATCAAAATCTGCTAGCATTCATGTCAGTAGGCAGGTGCAAGCGGAATTTAAATCTTAGAATTCCATTCGACTGCAATTGGCTAGTGAAAATATTCCGAGCATAAAGGATGAATTTTCTCATTCTTGTTTTGTTTTTTTTGTGGAAATAAATTAAAATTAGTCTCATTCTAGGTTAATGGTATCAAATTTTGCATATCATCAAAAAGTTCGCGAAAAATTATTAGATGACAATCGATCGACTTCGAGTTTTGGGCGGAAAACATGACACTAGTCTGTGAATTATACTGCTAGGCTTAGGTTCAGAGCATGTTGTGGAGAGCTGCATGCAAATGATTTGCCACTAGATTCAGTGAGTATATCGTAAAGATCAGTTCTCATATAGCCGAACAATGAAGCAAAAAATGTGTTTGCACTCTAACGTTGTCCTCCTCCTCGTCTATCATGAACTGTAAAAGTTTGAATAGATTTTAAGCTTTCCCACCACAAAATTATACAAAGGTAAATGTAGCAAAACCTAGTTCATAAATTATCTTCATGTCGGCATGTAACAAGAATATCAGTACTATGGGAGAAGAATGAGAGTAGATTTAGTGAGACATGTTAAACTTTTGTAGACTAATACTGTGATAAGATTAACAACTAAGTTTAGCTCATGCAGTTTGTCACTTTCTCCCAAGTGAGGTGATGGATTTGAACTCCCCACCCACAATGCAGTATGACACTTCCTTCTCAAGTGGGAGGTGATGCATTCGACATTGTCCCTCTGCATCGAGACCACATTATTTGAGACTTGATTATTATACAAACAATTCGAGTCAACGAAGCAGGAGATTACTAGCAGGGCCAAAAAGTATCACAGTTGGCGGGATAATAAATGAGTTCCTTCTTATTTATGGGTATTCTGAATTTTCTTCTGATTAACTGAGGACCTTTTCATCACAGGGGTTGTTTGTTTCGCATAAAAGGCCGTAATTTGTAAATGACTTACAGCCTAATTACAACTACAGTATTTGTTTGGATCGTAATTCGTAAAATATTTATGCAACTCAACTATCACTCACTTGCAACCTAATTACTACTCACTTATAGCCCACTTACAGTTAATTTTGTGGTCCTGCAAATTTGTATTATTTTTATATTAATATTAATTTTTTTAATCTTTAATATTTTTAGTAATTATTTGCAATATTTAAAATTTTAAATCACTAAATATTAATTTTGTGGTCAACTTTTCACTTAAGACTTACACATTGCGACAATCAAATACCGTAAAATGCATTACACTTTCTCACTTACAACTTTTATATTACCAATCAAACACCATAAAATTTATATGCATGTAACTCATTTATAACTGTAAAAGAGTTTACTAATAACAAATTACGACTTACGGTCAATTACGACAACCAAACAGACTCATAATGTACGACTTCTTTTTTTTTTTTTTTTTTTTTTTTTTTTTCCTTTCTTGGGATGCTTTTCTCTTCCATTGTAGTGTTCCTTCTCCCATATTAGAATGTATGCATATGATCGTCCTGGGAAAAAGAAAAAGAAAATGAGAAAACTGAGGATTTAGTATATATTGAGAGTGGGCGACAGAGACTGACCTAATATGACAATAAGATTCCTCGCCATCAATATAGAAATAAGTAAACCTCGCAGACAACTATACTTTGTTCATAGTTTTTCAAAGTTCTGGTAGAATTAACTAGCTTGTTACTTGGTTAGATCTAAAATTCTTGTGTATGCAGGCATAGGCAGTATATCACTTGGCAATGAGAAGATATGGTTTGAATTTTGCAATGGTTATAACGAGCTTTCAGAAAGAGTTTGGTCAGAAGAACTGCTAAGAGAAATTCCTTTCAGCCTAGATTTGTCAGTTGTAGAGACGAGAGAAAAAGACCCAATTTTGTTAGAGAAGACTTTTTTTTGGGGAGCTCTAATTTGTGCCCATCGTATAAAATTATTTTCCTAAGAATTATCACACAAGGAGCATTGAAACAAGGTTGGAATTTGTTACTGTTCTCTTACCCAAACAACTTGATTCAACAAATCCCACTATTTTGGTGTTTATATATTATTTTTTCCTTACCTTTTTACATATTCCTCTAACAAAATTTTTATTAATTATTAAATTCAACTTTTCTTTTCTTATCCCTTATCTTTTTTACTCTTTCTCTAACAAAATCTTTTAATTCTCAAGCACCACTTTTTATCAATTCAAAAGGAAAAAATAAGTAGAAATGTTTTGGTAATTCCCAATCACACTTTTGATTTCCTTTTTCTTACCTTCTCCCCTATTTCTCTGACAACTTATTATTAATTCTCAAACACAACTTTTTATTAATTCAAACATAAAAAAAGTAGAAATGACATACTAATAAGAAATAAAAATTTAATAATAACTGTGGATTATTAGAATAATATAAAATTATAATAGTATAAATATAGGTTACACTAAAAAGTAATGGAGATTAATCTAAAGACAATTAGAATGTATTGAATAATGTTAAAGTTTTAACATATTATTAATTAAGGGCTAGGGCCATGATTTTTTTTTTGAAAATATTAAAGTTATAACTAACATTTTCTTCTAATCAGATTTTTAATAAATTTAATAATAGTATATTTTGTTAGTTCAATGTCTACAAACATTTGAGAAATCATGTTTTTAATGTTTTCAGATTAGATTTTAAACATACAATTACTTTAGATTACATTAGATATGATAAAAGCCTAATATTACTCTGTTACACTTGTTGGGATTTGGGTCGAATAAAAAGTCCTACATTGGCTAGACGTGGGGATGGTCTTGGGCATATAAAGATTTGGGCAACTCCACTTAAAAGGCTAGTCTTTTGGGATGGGGCGCCAAGTCCTTCAATTGTTATCAGAGCCATGCCCCGAACTTAGTCGTATGCGTGGGTGATGTTCGACGATGTAGATCCCCCAATAGCGCAAAGACACAATGGGCATGCTTACCCCAATAGCGCAAAAAGGCGCAATAGGCCCCTGTGAAGCTAATGTTATGCTCTCGAGAAATTTGGCAGTGGTGCTCCTTTGCAATGGGCGTACGCCTGTCACGTGGTCTATCACGCGGTCTAGAGGAGTAACCGACTGCAGTTGGTACTTCAGATAAGGTGTGACGCCACCTCACGCAGTGAAGAGTTGGATCTAGATGGAGCATTTAATCCTTCCAGTGTAAAGATAATTGAGCTTGCAGGGAGACTCTTTGTTCGAGGGGGGATTGTTGGGATTTAGATCGAACAAATAGTCCCACATTGGCTAGAAGTGGGGATGGTCTTGCGTATATAAGGATTTGGACAACTCCACCTAAAAGGCTAGTATTTTGAGATGGTGCCCCAAGTCCTTCAATTGTACCAATTGTAGGGAGAGAGGAGATAGAGGAGATATCGGAAGATAACATAGAGATCGGAAGACAAAGGGAGCGAACGGTTCATTGCAGCAGGCCATAATATGCTCCCGGTCGACCGACTGAAAGCAAGCTGCTCTCTGTTTGGGTCCGGTCGACCGGGCAGTCGACCATAGACATGGGTCGGTAGACCGGTCGGTCGACCGACAGACGCGTTTTGGCTTCCCTTTCAGGATTCAGATTCCTTTTTTATTTGGGATCGAATCTAATCGGAGTTTTCTAAAACCCAGGGACTTTGTGGCTATAAATAAGGGCGAGAGGCCTCATGTATTGTATCCCTGAAAGTTCCCTCAAGTATCCCTCTGTATTTGTTTGTATTGATTGCTGAATCAATAAAATCTTTCTCTCCCTTGCCCCGAGGACGTAGGCACGTTGCCGAACCTCGTTAAATATTGTGTTGATTACTTTTCTCTATTGTTCTCTATTCTTGTCGTGCTTCCGCTTGGTTGGTGGATTCCTCAGAGAAGTTGTTGTCCTGCGCGCAACAATTGGTATCAGAGCATCCCAGGTTCGTCGCGGGATCGTGTGTTGATTTCAAGGGCATCAGTTGTTGTTTGGCGGAGATCATGTATCAATCTCGGAGCAGCGTTGGAACTGCTTATGAGATCGTGTGTCGATCTCAAAACAGCATGTAGATTGCTCGAGGAGTCAATTTGGAGGAGTAGATTGCTTCGGAAACTCTTCGAGAGTTTCGCAGGGAGAAAAGATCCTGTCTTTATCAAGTTTATTTTATCTAACTCCGTTTGTTTTCGCATTGCTTTGAGGAATGAGTTGAGAAGATGGTTGAAGAAGGTACATCGGCGGAAAATTCTGTGAATCCACATCCGTTGAGGATTAATGTGGTGAAGTTCAACGACATGAACAACTTTGATATGTGAAGGTGTGAGGTGATGGATGCACTGACGGCATCAAATCTCGAAGACACTCTATGATTAGAGAAGAAGCGCACATCAATAACTGAAGAAGATTGGGACAAGATGAACAGAACAGCGTGTGGCTTGACCAGGTCTTATTTGACACAACACATCAAGTATCATGTGTTGCATGAGATATCTGCGAGGCAGCTGTGGGAGATCCTGGAGAAGAAGTATCTGATGAAAAGCATAAAATAGTGGTTGTAGTTGAAGAGTAAGCTTTATAGTTTTCAGATGCAAAGAGGATGCTCTATCAATGAACACTTGAATTGCTACACGAGGCTTCTTACAGACCTAGTTAATGTGGATGTGGAGATCGATGAAGAGGATAAGACGGTAATCCTATTGAATTCCCTTCCTAGGGAAGAGTATGAGACCTTTACTCTTACATTGATCAATGAAAGAAAATCCTTAACTATAGTGAGGTGCATGCTGCTCTTGTGAGTTATGAAGTAAGGAGGCAGGACAGACTATCTCCTTCAGGGAGCACAACTGCAAAGGCATTGACAGTAAGAGGCAGGAGTTCAAATAGGAAGAGAAGAGATGATCAGGAAAGATCGAAGTCTAGATCAGGCTTCAGAGATCTGAAGAGGAATCAATGCACCTTATGCAAGGAGCTAGGACACTGAAAGTTGATTGCCCGAAGGCCAAAGGTAAGAAGATGGAGTCAAAGACCGAGACGAATCTCGCACAAGCGGATGGATCGGATTCAGACTCATCGGTACTCTTTCTCTTTGCTACTATTCTTACTATTGATTACTCAGAAAATACTGAGTGGATCTTGGATACCGAAGCTACCTATCACGTGTGATCGAACAGGACGTGATTTTCTAGCTTTGAGAAGCTAGATGGATGCTTCATGATCATGAGTGATGATCATCCATGTAATGTGAAAGGGGTGAGTACAGTTCGTATCAAGATGGATGATGGGATAGTACGAGAACTGAAGGAGGTGAGGTATGTACCTCAACTCAAAAGGAATCTTATCTCTGTTGGCGCTTTGAAAGCATTGGGCCTTGTGGTACTATACGAGATGGTATTCTCAAGATGACTAAAGGCTCAATGGTGGTTATGAAGGGCGTCCGTCGGAACAATCTCTACTACCTGAAGGGTAGTACAGTTACCGGTTAGATGGATACTTCTATTTCTTCAGATGATGGTTGCACAAAAGTCTGACAGATGAAGGTCGGACAAAGAGGTGAAAGGTTTTTGCAAGCTCCTGCAAAGAAGGGATCATTGGAAGGTGCTGCTACCTGCAACTTGGTGGGTGAACACAGTGTTCTAGACAAGAAGAAGGTGAAATTTAGCACCAGTACTCACCGCTCAGAAGATCTTCTTGATTGTGTTCACGTAAGTGTTTGGGGACCTGCTAAGACTGCATCACTTAGAGGTCACATGTATTTTGTCTCTTTTATTGATAGTTTATCTAGGCATTGTTGGATATATCCCATGAGATAAAAGTGTGAAGCCTTAGATATGTTGGTGAAGTGAAAAGGAAGAATAGAGAAGCAGACAGGTAGGAAGATCAAGGAGCTACATATTGGTAATGTTGAAAGATACATGAATTCCTACAATTTGACCAGAACACTGGTATTGGTACTCACTTCACAGAAGGTATACATGGGTGGGCTAAGAAAGTAAACTGTTCCTTACTGGAGAAAGTTCGGTGGTTGTTGTCTAATGCAAAATTAGACAAATCATTTTGGGCTGAGGCGATTGTGTATGCTAGCCATCTCATAAATGGATCGACTGCGATAAGAGGTAAAACTTCATTGAAAATTTGGTCTAAGAAAGCTGCTCAAGATTATGGTTTACTATAGGAATTTAAAAGTCTGACCTACTTCAGTGCCAAAGATGGCAAGGTGAATCCGCGAGTAAAGAAGTTTGTGTTTCTGGGTGTCAAGAGAAATATAAAAGGTTACAGATTATGGGACCCCGAAAACAAGAAGATCGTGTTGAGTCAGCATGTCACGTTTGATAAGACCTCAGTGTTGAAGTCTACCGTCTCTCAGCAAGTGAGAGGACGAAGACCAAGGAAGTATCGCAGCGGGTGGAGGTTGATGCTACTCCACCATCTTCAGTTGTTCGGTATCAGTGAAGACTTCACCTTATGTGATACCGGGTGAAGATCATGTAGCCAGGGTTGATACTAAATAGGTTGAAAACATTAATGAGAATGTCGAATTGTTTACAGTCATAGGAACCAAGGTAAAACCACGCAAGTGGGCGAAGAAGCATGAATCTCAAGCTTGTGACTACGACAAGCTCAAGTTAAAAGTCGTTGTTCTCCATGATGGCAGTGAGGAGACATATGACTCAGCTAGATAGGTTCGCTGCTGAAGATTCAGGTACAAGTGCTTGAGCTTGATGGAGCTCATTTTTAATGAACTACGGTTGGCTTGATCCTTTGGGCAAGATACGTAGGCAGCCGTAAAGGCCCAGCCACATTTGATGATGCAACCTATATGAAGCTATTTGGTTCTCGAGAAGCTGATTGGGACTTTACGTAGAGGTGAAGTATTGTGATCTCAATGAACATTTGATCTTCTGGTGAGAAGATGGTTAAGCTTGCTAAGGGGTGTGCATCCAGTTTGTTGAAACCGATGATGGTGTTCGGTATGCTCTACTCAGACTTAGTTTGACCGTCAGCTGAAGACATGTAGACTGGAGAGATCTAGTCAATTAGGGAGTCAGTGTTGGCTCATGATGAGTTCTTTGTGAGGTCATGTAAGTTGCTGAGTGAGAGACACGGTCGTTGGTCGGCTCGTATGATAGTTCTCCTAAGTTGAAGTGTAGGAAAGACATGTGTGGTGCATCCCAGTTGATAGCTGAGTTAAAGGTTCCAAGACGAGATCGTGTGTTGATTTCGCCGAGATCGTGTGTTGATTTCATCCGGAGCGCTCAAGCCGAGATCTTATGTCGATTTCGTCAGGTGATAGACTGAAGTTCGTTGGAGATGGCTCAGATTTGAGAAATCTTCACCGAGATAGAGAATTGTAGGGAGAGAGGAGATAGAGGAGACATCGAAAGATAGCACAGAGATCGGAAGACAAAGGGAGCGAACGATGCATTGCATCAGGCGTTGCACAGAATTAGCCCGGTCGACCGTGACATGGAACGGTCAACTGCCTGATCGACCGACTGAAAGCAGGCTGCTCTCTGTTTGGGTCTCGACCGGGCGATCGATCGTAGACATGGGTCGGTCGACCGGCCGGTCGACCGACAGATGCGTTTTGGCTTTCCTTTCAGGATTCGGATTCCTTTTCTGTTTGGGATCGAATCCAATCGAGGTTTCCTAAAACCTAGGGACTCTGTGGCTATAAATAAGGGATAGAGCCCTCATGTATTGTATCCCTAAAAATTCCCTCAAGTATCCCTCTGTATTAGTTTGTATTGATTGCTGAATCAATAAAATCTCTCTCTCTTGCCCCGAGGACGTAGGCACGTTGCTGAACCTCGTTAAATACTATGTTGATTGCTTTTCTCTATTGTTCTCTATTCTTGCCGTGTTGGTTACATCTTCGGCTGCATCAGTCTCCGCCTGATTGGTGAATTCCTCAGAGAGGTTGTTGTCCTACGCGTAACAATACTCACACTAAAAAAAGATCTCACTTTCACCATTGTCTACAAATGTTTTTCACGAGTGACTGATGGAGCATTTGAATTGGTGGAAGAAAGTCCAAATTTCTGGCTAAGCCACTGACTGTCACCAATCTTTCGTACATCATATTATTATGTTCTCTTTAATAAAAACTGGTGATCATATTTTACTTTTCTGAAAAGAATAAAAGAATTAACAATATGCATTCTTTGAATTAACAATATACGTTCTTTATATGGCGACTCCAAGGCTTCCACTGTATAGGAGTTATATATCCATTTGGTGGCTGACCTTTTTGTTTTTAGATCAATATAATTCCTCAAACCTTGTATGCATCTCATAATAAGGAACAACAAATATGATTAGTGAAGGAAAAAGTTTCATTATTCACAAACAAGAAATTTGTACACACCTCAATTCGTATGAACTTAGAAAGTATTAATTAACTATAGAGAGAACCCTTTACGAGTCCGATCACTCCTTCTGGAATAAAAAAAAAAAAAATTGAGAACATACTCTTATATATTTATAACTTCTCCTCTCCAAGAAATATCTATTTCTACGCCAAAAGGGCACTCACGTAATGCCCCAATTAACAATCTCATCTTCGTGCCATCCCAATTGCCCACATGCATGTATATCCCCTCAATATGCTTCACAGGTGTATGCACCCATGGCCAAATCGTGCACGAAATTAACTCACAAGTCAGCCACAGCCACAGCCACAGGCGAGGAAGAAGACAGATGAAGAGGCGGCTCGTGTATCTGATGCGGGACTAATCCCAACACAACACCTCTCTATCTTCTTGAGTTCATGCCCTCGATTAAAAACAATTAAAACACCCCACTAGCTTGATCCATGAGAGATCACACTAAACTTAAAAGAGTTTTGTTTGTGCGCTCTTACGTTCACAGTTGCACTTTGGAGCCGCCCATTATCAACCAAATACTAGCATGAATTTCTATTTAAGGCAGTGCATAATGCTTTAGTGAAACCACCATTAGCAAACAAACAAGTGAACAGCTAGGTGGTAGTACTATTATTCGTTTGTGAAGATGAAGAAGGCTCTCATCTTTGCCTTGGCAGTGTACTTGTGTTCAGCTCAATGTGTGAGATGCCAGTTAACTACAGATTTTTACGCGACGAGCTGCCCTACTCTCTTTAAGGTTGTTCGGAGCGCAGTTTTTACTGCGCTCCAGAATGAGATGAGGATGGGTGCTTCCCTCCTTCGCCTCCACTTCCATGACTGCTTTGTCGATGTGAGTCTCGTATTGTAAATCTAGTAATACTAATTGTGATGCCAGTAGGTGCCTTTGAATTGTATTTGCTCTTTATTTCATTATATTCTCTTTAATGAAATAGAGTGAGATTACCTCACCTTTTTCTCAAGAAAAAAAATTTTGGTACGTCCATGTACATGTTATTGACTCAAACTTTTTTAGGGCTGCGATGGATCAGTCCTGCTTGATGGGACCGACGGCGAGAAACTCGCGGCGCCGAACCGGAACTCTGCGAGGGGCTTCGATGTTGTGGACACAATAAAGACTGCAGTCGAGAACGCGTGCAATGGAACTGTCTCTTGTGCTGATATACTCGCCATTGCTGCAAGAGATTCAATTGTTCTGGCATGTCGAAAGTTAATTTCTATAAAATACGTACAAGTGTTTTTACAGTAATTTTGATTTTCTTAATTTTCATTTGAATTACAGAGTGGAGGGCCTTTTTACAAGCCTTTGTTGGGAAGAAGAGATTCTTTGGTGTCCAACCAGTCAGCTGCTAATAACCTGCCTTCTCCCTTTAACGATATCAACACCATAATAGGCAAGTTTGTTGCAGTAGGGCTCAACTCCTCTGATGTTGTCTCCTTGTCAGGTAATTAATCAAGCATTTCAAGGAAATAAAATTAACACTAGTATTATTAAATCATTTTTTATGCCAATAAAGTCTAGCTCACTGGTAAATAAGTGTGAGAGCGGATCACCAGGGGTCACAGGTTCAAGTCTCAACTATAGCATTTGTTTAAAAGTAAAAATAAAAAATAAATCATGTTTGGCTCTGAAATTGATCTTTTCTAGAGATTGTGAAAGCTGACTTATTGTGTCTTGAGTATGCAAGTAGATATGTGTAGAGGCTTTTTTTTTTTAAAAAAATTATTTTCTGTTGTTAACTCACTTAATTCTAGAAACCAAATTGACATCCCTTCAATTATATAAATTCAAAGTTAAGACTTCATTATGATTTAAAATATCCAATTAGATTAGATTTTTCTTAATTAACTCTAAATTACGCGACAAAAAAAAAACTCTCTTCTCTCCTTTTTTGTTCAACATATGTTAGTAAGTGTTTTCACTTTTTGTTTCATTTGACTACAAAATTTGGAGATAACTTTATTTTAATCATCCATAGATATTTGAGCTCACATATGATCTATTTAAATAGTCACTTCGAAACTGTTAGAACCAAAGTGAAAAGTATGAGATGTCTTACGTTAATGCAAAACACTTTCACATTTTCAAATCAACTTTCACAATAACAAACATCTAAAATGATTGAAAGTGCTTCTCTTTCACATTTTTATTCTCAGATTTCTACATACTCTTTAAAGCATAAAATCAATAAAAAAACTACAGTCATAGTTTTTTTAACTGTAGTACAGTCTTGAACCGGGAATCTCTTATTTTCCAATACAATCGCTTTACCACTAAGTTATAGAATTACAATCACATTTTATAAATCTCTAAATTGACTAATTAAAAATAATTATACTTTAAAAAATTTCAAAACCAAACAAGCCCATACCAAAACATGTTAAAAATACTGACATGGATCCAAGATGCATGTACTGTGATTAATTCATTTGCCTGACCAACATGTTCAATTGTATGTGCAAAGGGGCTCACACCATCGGCCGAGCCCGCTGCGCCCTGTTCAGCAACAGGCTCAACCCGACGCTGGACCCGACGCTGGACCCGGCAATGGCCGCCGACCTGCAGGCCCTGTGCCCGCAGAACAGCGACGGTAACTTGACGACCGCGCTGGACCGCAGCTCCAACGACGTCTTCGACAACCACTACTTCAACAACTTGCTGAACCAGAGGGGCCTGCTATCCTCGGACCAGGGCCTGTTCTCGAGCGCCGAAGGTGTGGCTGCAACCAAAGCACTGGTGCAGGCTTACAGTGCCAATAGCACGCTCTTTTTTAGTGATTTTGTGAACTCAATCATCAAGATGGGGAACATAAGCCCACTCACTGGTTCTGCTGGTGAGATTCGCAAGAACTGCAGGGTGGTGAATTGAAGCTGATAAGCGTTAGATTGTAGCTTCTAAATAAATTCATGCAACTTTGATTGTTGTATATAATTTCTAGAAAATAGCATCTTTGGTTTTTTCTCTTGGATGAAAAGTCAGTAAGGGCCTGCATGGCCTATTAGAAATTAATGCATTGGCTAAAATACGAACCGCTACTTGGGCCTTTTGTTGATGCTGAAAATTACAATTCATGTGGCAATATCTAAATAGATGATGGGCTTTGTCTCTGTATTTAATTGTCGCAGTTTGTATCCAAGGGACAAGTTAAATATAGATTTTTTTTCAGTATGTGTGATGCGCGTATAAAAAAATCTTTATGCTTTTATACAAGTCTATACGATTTGTGATGATATATTTTGTGTCTGTTCGTTCATCTTCTTGTTATTCGTGTTCTTTAAATTTTTAAGTGTGATATATGTGTTTCTTTGGCAATGATGCAAGCCCACTCACTTCCTTTTTTTTTTTTTTTTTTTTTACACACAACAGGCAATGGGTTTGGAGTTCTAACCTCACTTGCTCACTTGCGTGGCATGAAAATTTTAGAAAACTTTCTGTCTAATTTTTCACTTTCCCTCCTGCTAATTGTCAAAGTAGGAGGACTCTAATTATTGCAAATTAGAAATTAACATTTCAGTTTTGGATCATACGCCTCGATGTGATATTAGTTGTCGGCCATTGGTTTCTTGCTCTTATTCGCGCATATATAATCTCACAATGGCTATCAAAATGCATCATATGTATCATGTTAACAGAACAAAAAAAAAGCAAAGAAAAGATCACATCAAAGTCTAATGTAGGTTGAAAAATTTTGCTGAGAATTATTTAGAAACAGGCCAAGTAATAATTGTTAAGGATAGCTGTTTCTTTTGAAGATGACTTACGGATTCCCTTGGAAAGTTGGACTCAGGGAGCACGCTGTGAAGATTAAATCATTTTCACAAATCTAATGTCTTTGCAAGGGAGCTCCACTGTTTTTGAGTCTCTAATAAAAGTCAGAAGATGGCCTATTTTTTAAAAGTATCGGATGTTCAGCACATAATGTCATACTATCTAGCTAGAACAAAAAAGAAATAGAGTAAATTGTTGTAAAATCTGAGAAATTATAACACCGAAATAGAAAATTCTAGAGACAGAGTAGAAGTAGAAATTCTTATTGATTCTTAAGTGTACATTAAAATGAATCAGGAAGAGCCTATTTATAGAAAAACTTTTGGGTACTATGCAGTCACTATGCATGCTTGCATCATCGCTTGCATCGTCGCATAGTAAAATCATTAATACTGCACAATAAAGGTTGGCAGTCATCGTTTCATAACACTCCTCTTTGGTTGTCAACCATACATGATGTCTCATTAAAAACCTTGCTAGGAAAACCCACTGAGATAAAACCATAGCGAAGGAAAAAAGAGTACACCATCTTTGTATACGTGTTCTATGCTGCATCGTTAAAAACCTTACCAGGAATACCCTGTGGGACAAAAGCATAGTAAGGAAAAAGAGTGCAGCCACGTAAGCTCCCCCTAAGTTGACATGAGTAGTTCTTCTTCATAAGTCTCTCATATGACACATCCAAATATCACGAATAAGCTTTCTGAGAGTTGTGGTGGGAAGTGCTTTTGTAAAAAGATTTGCCGCATTATCACTTGATCGGATATATTGAATATTAATTTCCTTATCCTTTTCAAGCTCTAGGCTGAATGAGAAGAACTTTTGGGGTATATGCTTGGTTCGGTCGCTTTTGATGAATCCTTCCTTCATTTGAGCGACACATGCAACATTGTCTTCAAACAGTACTGTTGGAACTCTGTTGACTGGTAATCCATAAGCTGCTTGGATGTGTTGAGTTACAGACCTTAACCATGCATATTCTTGACTTGCTTCATGGAGTGTTATGACTTCAGCATGATTAGAAAAAGTGACAATAAGTGTCTGCTTTTGTGAACGCCAAGAGATCGCTGTACATCCACATGTGAACACATATCCTATTTGAGACCTGGCTTTATGTGGATCTGACAAGTAACCTGCATCCGCATAACCAATCATTTCTTATTTTGATCCTCTGGAATAAAACAAACCAAAATTTGTTGTTCCTCGAAGATAACAAAATATATGCTTAATATCATTCCAATGTCTCCGTGTAGGAGATAAGCTAAATCTTGCTAATAAATTAGTAGCAAATGTTATATCTGCTCGGGTACAATTAGCCAGATATAGAAGAGCTCTAATTGCACTTAGATATGGTACTTCAGGACCAAGAACCTCTTCATTATCTTCGCGAGGGCGAAATGGATCTTTTTCACATTCAGTGATCTAACAACCATTGGAGTGCTTAAAGAATTTGTTTTATCCATGTTAAAGCGTTTTAAGACTTTTTCAGTATAATTTTATTGATGCAAAAGTATTCCACTTTGAAAGTGCTCAATCTGTAAACCAATACAATACTTGGTTTCCCAAAATCTTTCATTTCATATTCATTCTTTAAATACATCATTGCTTCTAAGACTTCTTTATGAGTCCCAATGATATTTAAATCATCAATATATACAACAATAATAATGAATCCAGATGTTGTTTTTTTTATAAAAACACATGGGCATATAGGATTATTCACATATCCTTCTTTTAACAAATACTCACTTAAGCGATTATACAACATGCGTCTAATTTTTTTAACCCATACAACGACCTTTGTAATTTGATCGAATATAATTCTTTAGGTTTTGAACTTAATGCTTCAGGCATCTTAAATCCTTCAGGAATTTTTATATAAATATTGCTATCAAGTGACCCATATAAATAAGCTGTAACAACATCCATAAGACGCATTTCTAAATTTTTAGAAACTGCTAGGCTGATTAAATATCTAAACGTAATTGCATCCATTACTGGAGAATACGTTTCTTCATAATCAATTCCAGGTCTTTGTGAAAAACTTGAGCAACAAGTCGAGCTTTATACCTCACAATCTCATTTTTCTCGTTGTGTTTTCGCACAAAAACCCATTTGTATCCTACTGGTCTCACGGTTTCAGGCGTGAGGATAATAGGACCAATTACTTTACGCTTATTAAGTGAATTCAATTTAGCCTGTATAGCGTCTTTCCATTTTATCCAATCACGTCTATTTTGACATTCAGTGACGGATCTTAGTTCAGGATCCTCACTTCCGTTAACAATATCACACGCTACGGAATAGGAAAATATTTCATCCTTATTTTTCATTTTATTTCGATTCTATAATCCTCCTGTATTGACATAATCAATAGAGATCTCATGATTTTCTATACCTTCAGGATTTTTCATCTCTTAATTTGCCTTATTTTGTGTTTTTTCTAGAACACATTCTTCCACATTGTGGTCATCATGCTTATCTGTTCCTTTTCTTTTTCGAGAATTTTTATCTATGGAACTGATTGGTCACCATGCTTCAGGCGTGTCTTAGACTCATTAGTGACTTCATTCTCGGATTGTCCTTTTGGGATTTCAATCCGAGCAGGAGCATTTATAGCTGGTATGTATGATTTAGTCACTCTTTTCGTATCAGTGAATGCATCTGATAATTGATTTGCTATTTCTTATAAATGCATAATCTTTTGTACTTCTGACTCACATTATTTTATGTAAGGATCAAGATGCAGTAAGGATGGTTCACTCCATGTAATCTTCTTCTCCAGCTATTTCTTTTCTCCCCCTAATGCTGAAAAAATTGCCTCATTGAAATGGCAATCGGCAAACTGAGCCATAAAAATATCACCGGTTTTAGGCTCAAGATATCTTATAATAGAAGGAGATTCATAGCCGACATATATTCCCAATCTTCTTTGAGTACCCATCTTTGTATGTTCTGATAGAGCAATCGGTACATATACCGCACAACCATAAATTCTAAGATAGAAAATATTTGGTTCTTGACCAAATGCTAATTGTAGAGAGGAGCATTCATGATATGCACTTGATCTGATGCGAATTAATGCTGCAACATGTAAAATTGCATGACCACATATAGAAATAGGAAGTTTTGTTCTCATTAATAATGGTCTAGCAATAAGTTGGAGGCGCTTAATCAGTGATTCAGTCAAATCATTTTGTGTATGTACATGGGCAACAGGATGCTCAACAACTATCCCAATTAACATACAATAATCATTAAAAGTCTGAGACATAACTCACCAGCATTGTCAAGTCTAACTTTCTTGATTGTATAATCAGAAAATTGTGCTCGTAATCTAATTATCTGAGCAAGAAATCTCGCAAATGCCACAATGCGAGTTGATAATAAACAAACGTGTGACCATCTACTAGAGGCATCTATCAATACCATAAAATATTGAAATGGTCCACACAATGGGTGTATAGGCCCACAGATATCACCTTGGATGCGTTCAAGAAATGTAGGTGATTCAGTTTTTATTTTAGCTAGTGATGGTCTCATGATTAATTTTCCTAGAGAACAAGCTTCACATGGAATTTTACTAGCTTGAAGAATCTTCTGGCCCTTTAATGTATGTCCATGTGTATTCTCAATAATTCTTCGCATCATCATTGAACGAGGATGACCTAAACGGTCATGCCACAGAGTTAATGTCTCTGGATCTTCTTTAACTACCATATGCGACTCTATTATATTTATATATTTGTAATGCAATCCTGAGGAAAGCTTTGGTAGTTTTTCTAATATATACTTCTTTCCTGATACATAAGTAGTAAGATATATATACTTCATATTTCCTTCAGTTGCAGACTGAGTATCATATCCATAAAGATATATATCATTAAAACTCAACAAATTTCTTTTGAATTTTGGTGAAAACAAAGCGTCTTTTATGAAAAACTTTGTTCCATTTGGCAATATAAAGCTGGCTTTATCAGTTCCTTCAATTAAGTCTACAGGACCTGATATTATATTGATAATTGCCTTTGTTGGTTTTAAATCAGAGAAGTATCTTTTATGTTTGAGAATAGTGTGTGTTGTACCACTATCTGGTATGCAAATATCTCCAGTTTTAATCTTGACTTCATTATTAGAATAATTCATATCAAGCCTCATGCAAAATAAATCATTTGGTGAGAATAAAATTTTAAACATATTATTATAAATGAAATATTTCATTCACAGATAAATTTGACAATTATAAATAACAAAATATGGTAATACAGTCATATATCTAATTATCACAAGTATACATAGAATCACGATGGGTTGAAAGATCAACAAAATTATCAGTAAAATCTGAAACATCAAGATGAGTTGAATCATCCAAAGGATCATCATGTTTAGTGAAATTTACTTGCTTCTCTTTTCCTTTCAAGGATGCCTTGTAAATCTTACAAAGGTGCTCCGGCGTTCGGCACACTCGAGACTAGTGCCCTTTGGAACCACATTTATAACAAGAATCTTCAAGATTTCGAAGAAAACTTTCACGAATATCTTTTACTCTATCATATCTTTCTACATGATGCTTCTTGTGGATCACGTTGATTTGTGAAGGGTTGAAAAAATCACTTCGACCGCATCCACGGTGACGGCCACGACTACGTCCACGATCATGATTATATCCTCATCCATAATTTTTAAAAAATGCAGCATTTGCTTCTGAAAATACTGCCGAACCAGTAGGACGAGACTGATGATTTTTAATTAAAAGTTCATTATTCTTCTCCACCACAAGAAGAGATGAAATTAGTTCAAAATATTTCTTAAAACCATGCAACCTATATTGTTGTTGCAGTGTTATATTAGATGCATGAAATGTGGAGTAAGTTTTCTCCAGCATTTCTTCATCTGTGATATCCACCCCACAGAATTTCAATTGAGATACTATTCTGAACATTGCAGAGTTATAGTCGCTGACTTTCTTGAAGTCATGGAAGCACAAAGCATTTCATTCATCACGCGTGATAGGGAGCACAACTTCCTTTTGATGATCAAATTTTTCTTTGAGATTTTTCCACAAGACACTTGGGTCTCTTACTGTGAGATATTCATATTTTAAATATTCATCAAGATGTCTACGAATAAATATCGTCACCTTTGTCTTATCTTGCGACGATGTAGAATTTATCTCTTTAATGGTTTCAGTGAGACCCATTGACTCGAGATGCATTTCTATGTCAATAACCCGAGACATATAATTTCTTCCCGTGATATCAAGTGGAATGAACTCAAGTTTTATAAAGTTTGACATGGTGATAACTATAACAAAATATAAAAATAATTAGGATCACAATATTTTATTTCACAATAAAATAGTAAAACTTACATTTCAATCATAATAGCAATAAATAAAAGAGGGAAGGTGAACTTTAAAATTAAAAGGCTCTGGTAAAAATCACTTAGATACATATTTACAACAAAAAGAATAAAAGTATTGATGATGATGATGGCAATAATAGATTTCAAAAATAGATTAAGCATCTTGTGAAAATCTTGGATACAAAGCTCGTAGAGATGATGAAAAAAATTTGAGAATGAAGAGATATTAAAAAGTGAGTTATGTGGTTTAGAATTCACCAATTTATAGAGTAAAAACTAGCCGTTTTATAACCGTTTATAGCCGTTAGAAGAGAGAGAAAAGGCAATTTGGATTTTATACAATTAAATGTTGTAATTAAGAAAATGGTAAAATAAATTCATTGTACTACATATATGAGCTATAATATAGGCACGCCACTCTACTTGGTGGGTATTTTGCAGACATAATTAATGAAGTAATAAATAAGAAATAAATATTGGCACACCACGCTACTCAGTAAACCTTTCAGTGAGTGTTTATACAGATATAAATAGCAGAGTAATATAATATACAATATTGGTAGCTTGAGGTTTATTCCACGTAAGCATCAAATAAGAGGTTAGTAAAGATAATAAAAAGAAATATTATTAGTTTGTCATAATCACATCATTTTACTATAAATAGATGGCAGGGCCTCCTTTTAAATATAGTAGTGGTGTTATATGAATATAATTAGTATAATAATCCAGTTTTTCGTAATCACATCACATTACTATAAATAGGTGGCAGAGCCTCCTTTCATTATAGTGGTAGTGTTATACGAGTGTTATAAGTAGAATAACTTGCAATTTTTTTACCTTGAGATAGTAGAGGTAAAGGCTGAGACTTGTGATAGTAATTTTCCTTGAGCAATAAAAGTAGAGGCTCGTGACAAGACTTTTACCTTAAGCTGATAGAGTTAGAGGTTTGTGATAGAACTTTTTTCCTGAGCTGACGGAGATAGAGGCTGGGGATAGAAATAGAGCGCTCGTGCTGATAACGTGTTGTAAAACTCGAGAAATAATAACACCGAAATAGAGAATTCTAGAGACAGAGTAGAAGAAAGAATTCTTATTGATTTCTGAAGTGTACATTGAAATGAATCAGAAAGGGTCTATTTATAGAAAAACTTTGAGGTACTATGCAGTCACTATGCATGCTTGCGTCATCGTTTGCATCATCGCATAGTAAAATCATTAATACTGCACAGTAAAGGTCGACAGCCATCGTTTCATAACATAAATCTTTTTTTTAGTTCTTTAATCGCAGTCATCTACTGTTAATTGAAGATAAAATTTATTCCAAAAACAGATATATATATATATATATATATATATATATATATATATATATATATATATATATATATATATATATATATATATATATATATATATATATATATATAGTATCATGTGTTGGATATTATTTTATTATTGATAAAATATAACCATTTTTCAGTTCTATGGCCCATTAGAAGTTTAAAAGAAAAACTTACTAACAGTTATTTTTTTAAATGTGGGAAATAGTTCATGGCGTTACAACTACCCATCTTACTCCTATGTCATTTTTTATGGGAGAAGGACATCAAAAGAAAATTTTTATTCTTAAAGGATAAGGGTCTCTAGTCTACAAAACAGTCTGTGAGATTCATCTTTTTCATAGATATAAAGTTTAGATAGACTAGTCAACGAATCTCAAAAATTCTGATGTTATTTATTTTATTACAACAAAATTTGAATTTTGATTGCTATGACTGGAGATACGATCTATTGCTTCCGCTCTTAAATTTACATACAATCGATCTATTATTTTAAAAATTGCTAACATTTGATATCATAGCCATATCTCTAGTTTAGCAATCGGTTCAATTTTGTTTATCTTGTGAAAAGATAATTTAATTTTATGATTATTTAAATGTTAACAATAATCTTGTTTTATATGATTCTTATCTCTTCAATAATTGAAAGGATTTGAATTCATCTTTATTTTTAAACATGCATGATAAGATAAATGGAGATAAAAGAAAAGAAAATAGAAAGATAAATTTCTATTTCTTTTTGCTTATTACTCTGCTCAGATTGCATGTGCTTAGAGATATTATATGTAGTGGATTAAATATTTTATATAATGCAAATAAAATTTGTGGTCTCTTTACTGGATAACATATTCTAATAGAATGCATGTTAAATCTCATTAATTATTGGAGAATAAAGATAAATCCAATCATCATTGTATTGAAATTTTAACTCTTTTTATATTAGAATCCTTGCTAAAATAGAATTATATCAGCAACTTAATTCTGTTTAGATTCTGAATTTACTGTTAATATTCTAGTATCTTTATGCAAATGCAATTTACATGATGTGACTGTTTTGAAAATAAAATTTGAATCCAGGGACTTTTCTGTAGTTATACAGAAATTTAGTATTTACAGTTTTTCCAAATTAATTTTGGGATCTTTTATGCAATTTAGAATTTACAGAACCAATGCAGAAATTGTAATATTGCAATTTAGAGGCTGTTTGTAATGGGATCCTAAAATAACATATTTATCTACTTGAGATAAATTTGCAATTTAATTATCATGTTTGTAACCCCCTGATCCCTGGTGTACGTATCACAGTATCAGTACGCGATATGACGTATAATGTTGATTTGACCTTTCTGATAGTCCGATTGAGTTAATTTCAGTTTCAAAAATTATTTTCTAATATTTTAGATTTTTGAGGATTTTTTAGAATTTTTCTGGATTATTTTGGAAAATCTCCGGAGTCGGTGTCGACCGATATCGATAATCGGCCTTACGATTTTTAATTCACAAACGGAGTTGTATTTTGAGAATCTGCTTTCACCTAATGTCTTAGAATCACATTAGCTCCGTTTTACTATTTTTGGGGATTTTTCTGAATTTATCGAAATCGGGCCAAACCGGTGTCGCCAGGTACCGGCGACATCTTCCAGGATTTTTAATCTGCAAATCGTATTGACTTTCTGTAAACCGTTTTCATATTACGTATCAGGGTAATATTCTCTATTTTTTGTAATTTTTAGGCACTGTTCGGAGTTGGTCAAATATTGGGCCAATATTCGAATAATAAAATATTATATCTTTTTAAATCTTTCTTTTTCTTTCCTTTTCTTCTCCCTTCTTCCACACACTTCCTTCCCACCGCCTCTTTCAGTCAACGAACCCATCTCCACCGCCTCTTTCTCTCTCCTCTAAATATTACCTCCCTCTCTCTCTCCCTCTTTCAAAAAAAAAAAATCTTCTCTCTATCTTCCCTAAGTCTCTCTCTTCAATTTCTCTCTCTCCTCTCTCTCTTAAACCCACAATCTCCCCCCTTCTCTGTTTCAGGCCAGGGGCGGGGTTGACCCGCACCCGCGGCCAGAGGTGGCCGCGCGCCACCTCGCCTCCGGCCAGGTGCCGCCGGCCAGGCGCCGGCGGCTAGGGCACCACCTCCCCTCCCTTTTTTCTTCATCTTCTTCTCTTATTCTACTAATTCTTCTTCTCCTTCTTATTCTTCTCCTCCTTCTTCTACTGTCCAAGTCCCTCTCTCTCTCTCTCTCTCACTCACTCTCTCTCTCTCACTCTCTGAGCCGCCGCCGGCGGCCGGGACCGCCGCCGGCCAGCTGGGCTGGCCGGCCGGCCGCGCTGATGCACAGCAGCAGCTAGAAGCTGCTGCTGCTCCTCTTCTTTACCCCTTTGTGGGTTTGGGTTAGAACCCAAACCCATTAACCCATTATTGGGTTAAGGTTTAAACCCATTAACTCATTTGCCTACTACCCGCTACCCAATAACCCATTACCCATTAACTTAAGTTAATTGGGTATGGGTTGTGGATCTGGACCCGACCCGTTATGAGCCCAAACCCGCATCCAAACCCATTACAGGTAAAATTGCAGAAAATCCCCTGTTTCAATTTATTAATTGCATTTGAATTCTTTTTATTTACATGTTTAACCCGTTTTGTTATGATTTAGTCTTCGGGCGATATCGGGAGCATCCGGACTCGGATTTGGACGATTCTGGATCCGTTGCGATCGTGGGAAAGAGAGTGACCTTCCCGTGGCTAGTTTGTGAGTGTTTTTCTTTTATAAATTATATTTGATCATGTTTAGTAATCTTGATTGGTTGCCTTATCACACTTGTCGTGTTGACCAGTTAATCCCTGTAACAACCGTAAATACTGCTTAATAAATGGTACTTAGTGAAAGACTAGTATAACAATTCGTTAAACATAATCAATATCATAAGATGGTGACCTACATTACAATTAGGGATAGCTGATACTCGATTAGATATGATCACTGGTACCCGCCTCACACTAGACACCATGACTATATGTACCCGTAATTATTACCCGAACATGCTAAGCATTGGATACTATAAATTCGGTACAACTAGATATCGTTATCACGCATTACACGATATATTGTCATTCACTGATATACGGATACACCAATACTGCTATTGCATGTTAGGGAGTTACTGTTACACGGATGATAGCTACACATCTATGTTCCACTAGTACCCGGATAAGTACCGCTTTTCCATTAGTGTTATCATCATTACACGGATACTGTAGTTCACCGTACATGATATTGGACACTGACCACTGTTATTACATGTACATGTTGCACAGATACTATGACACGTCACACTCTCTTATTTCGTATTCATGTCCCACCGATATATACATGCAACACTTCACGGATACTCGTTACACAGACAGCACTGCTACATATGCTCACCGCACAAGTGTACATACATGTGTTGTTTCTATCTTCTTGTCATATGGATCACCGTGCATATTACATGTATTCTATGATACCGTATTCAGGTTATATGATTGTTTCCTGTTACTGATATGGATATTCCCGTTACTGGACATGAGAGCTGTTGATATGCGATATGTGAAATTCCACATCTATTGTTCCTGTTTCCCGTTATATTGTTTCCCGTTTCCCGTTATCATGTTTCGTGCTATCAACAGAGCTCATGTCATGTTATCGTATTACATGTACCATATCCTGTACTTGTTCCTGATATACTGTATAGTGAAAGATAATAATGATAAATTGGGTTTGGGGGGAGACTTGACGGTTGACTAGATCATATCGGGTGGATGTCTGGATCCATTGTTTGTCCCACTGCAGGGGACGGGGTAGTGCTGGCTACCGTCTGTTACTCATGAGCATCCCGTTATTGTTTTAGCTCATTGAGATTCCTGTTACATGTTACAGCTCTAGCGGGCTGGCCCTGGTCTCAGCAACCAGGGGTCTGTTTAAGGCCGTTGTCCCGGGTATGCACGGGATACACCCACCCGATAAGAACTCCTCGACCATGAGTTTCCAATTAACATAATAAAACCAGTATACACAATAGTGACGTCGGGAACACTTGTTATTTGGTCACTCTCTCGTTTGGATAATGGTACCCGTAGGCCATGTCTGGATGGGTTCGACTGGAGTGCGGGCTCCAGTATGAATTGCCAGTGGTATGGGACACTGGAAGAGATTGATTAAAATACCAGGTGGTACTGATTGCTACTATTGTATAAATGACATGACTTGCCTGATACATGTTTAGTTGTACTTGTTACTGTTCCTGATCATTTATCTGTTTTCATGTTACATGTATACTTGTTCCTTTACCTGGTACGTGTTCTATTTCCTGTGGTGGCATACTACGCATGTTCTGCATATGTTCTGCATTGCATCTATTCTGTTTTCTGTATACCTTGCAGACATCATTCCTGTATATGCACAACACAGTATTGTGGTTATATTGCATATGCTCACCTGCATGTTCATATTGCATATGCCCACCTGCCTGTTCACTTCTATCACGTCATCACTAGACAACAGTATTGAGTATATAAACTGGCTACGACTAGACGACTATAGACATGACCCGAAGATGACTGGTAGCGATGGTATTAAAAGATGACATGTTTATATATTTCTACTGCTTAGTATATGATTATTCTATGGTATCACTGTACAACATCATGTATTATATATTATTATCGTGCTTGTATTACTATTGTATCTATTACTGTCTCCTTCATTTTACCACTCACTAGGTCGCTTTCTGACGATCCTGGGTTTACGTGCCCAGGTTAGAGATCTGAGTTATCATATCATCAGATAGTGCCTTGGATCACATAGGAGATTCTTCATCGAGATTATTCATAGGTATCGTTGTGTTTTATTTCTGTTATCGTATTCCTCCCAGTTTTTCTATCTGTTATGATCACTAACCTCTTTCTGCAGGTATTCTTGTACTTATTTCATACTGGAACTCATGTATATATGGCGGTTATTTATTGTACTGAGGCTTAGCGTACGTACGTGAGGGTTTTCCGCCCTGCGTATGTACGTCGCCATAACGTCCCCGTACCTGCGGGATCGGGGCGTTACACAGTGGTATCAGAGCCTAGGTTCACACCTGGTGTGGGTAACCACCTGGGTCAATGCTTGCGCTCTTACCAACAGTACACTCAGATTCAGATTCAAGCTTGTATGTATCTGAATTTGGGGATTCCAGCGACGAGTACAAGAATACAATTGCCTTGACCATTCATTCCTTGACTCGTTTGTATTCCTTCCTTCCTTCTAGTTGTCAACCAGAACATCCGATTTTCTTCTCGCTTTCCTTGCATCGTCTTGCTTCCCATCCGTTCAGACTAGTTCACTATCATACTTCTCCATCCCGAGTTCCTTATAGATAACAGAGTGCGCAGCGGAAGTGTCGTGGACCCGTAACATTTCGGCTTTGGGTTAGAAATATTGTTCTCACACCTGAATAGAAATTGCGAGGACGCAATTTTTTGTAAGGTTGGGAGAAATGTAACCCCCTGATCCCTGGTGTACGTTAGGGGTGGCAATTGGTCGGGTCGGGTCTAATTGGGTCGGGTCTTAAATGGGTCGACCCATAATCGGGTCGGGTCGACCCGACCCATTTATTTATATGGGTTAAAAATCCAAACCCAAACCCGACCCAGTATTATGTGGGTCGACCCAACCCGACCCATTTGACCCATTTAACTAAATGGGTCGGCCGGGTCGGGTCGACCCGTTAGCGGTAAATGTTTTGTAGGAACCTTGTTCTTGCATTCTATAAGTAGATGACAGTGGCATAATGTTGGTTTCAATAAGTTAAAAATCATAAAATCATGTATATCAAATGCAATGCTTCTTATTCTCTGAAATAAAGGTGAAAGTATTAGTGGGATTGAGACAAACTCAGGGATTGTTTATGCAATATAATTTTGTTTATTTATGAGAATGTAGTTAAAATTAAGGGGCTTTAGGTTTTTCATAGAAGATTGTGCAATGTGTATGGTGTATTGGATTTTTGATGAAGAAAGGATGGAGAGCTAAATTATGAAGTCCCTGAGCGGAAATGATAAATGATTCCCAAAAAAAAATCTCTGGATCAAAAATATAAAAAGGTAAATGGGTCTTAGCGGGTCTTAGCGGGTTTGGTGGGTTTGGGTCGACCCGACCCATTTATTAATCGGGTCTGGTGGGTCGACCCGATTACGACCCAAACCCGTATAGCTCAAACCCATACCCACTTACTCTGGGTCGGGTCGGGTCGGGTCTGGCGGGTCGGGTCTGAATTGCCCCCCATAGTGTACGTATCACAGTTTCAGTACGCGATATGACGTATAATGTTGATTTGACCTTTCTGATAGTCCGATTGAGTTGATTTCAGTTTCAAAAATCATTTTCTAATATTTTAGATTTTTGAGGATTTTCTAGAATTTTTCTGGATTATTTTGGAAAATCTCCAGAGTCGGTGTCGACCGATACCGATAATCGGCCTTACGATTTTTAATTCACAAACGGAGTTATATTTTGAGAATCTGCTTTCACCTAATATCTTAGAATCACATTAGCTCCGTTTTACTATTTTTGGGGATTTTTCTGAATTTATCGAAATCGGGCCAAACCAGTGTCGCCAAGTACTAGCGACATCTTTCAGGATTTTTAATCTGCAAACCGTATTGACTTTCTGCAAACTGTTTTCATATTACGTATCAGGGTAATATTCTCTATTTTCTGTAATTTTTAGGCACTGTTCGGAGTTGGTCAAATATTGGGCCAATATTCGAATAATAAAATATTATATCTTTTTAAATCTTTCTTTTTCTTTCCTTTTCTTCTCCCTTCTTCCACACACTTCCTTCCCACTGCCTCTTTCAGTCAACGAACCCATCTCCACCGCCTCTTTCTCTCTCCTCTAAATATTACCTCCCTCTCTCTCTCCCTCTTCAAAAAAAAAAAAATCTTCTCTCTCTCTTCCCTAAGTCTCTCTCTTCAATTTCTCTCTCTCCTCTCTCTCTTAAACCCACACTCTCCCCCCTTCTCTGTTTCAGGCCAGGGGCGGGGTTGACTCGCACCCGCGGCCAGAGGTGGCCGCGCGCCACCTCGCCGCCGGCCAGGTGCCGCCGGCCAGGCGCCGGCGGCTAGGGC
Source organism: Agave tequilana (assembly GCA_038442645.1). NCBI lineage: Eukaryota > Viridiplantae > Streptophyta > Magnoliopsida > Asparagales > Asparagaceae > Agave > Agave tequilana. Next base: position 92,990 of record JAVJIF010031523.1, read on the forward strand.
ACCACCTCCCCTCCCTTTTTTCTTCATCTTCTTCTCTTCTTCTACTAATTCTTCTTCTCCTTCTTATTCTTCTCCTCCTTCTTCTACTGTCCAAGTCCCTCTCTCTCTCTCTCTCACTCACTCTCTCTCTCTCACTCTCTGAGCCGCCGCCGGCGGCCGGGACCGCCGCCGGCCAGCTGGGCTGGCCGGCCGGCCGCGCTGATGCACAGCAGCAGCTAGAAGCTGCTGCTGCTCCTCTTCTTTACCCCTTTGTAGGTTTGGGTTAGAACCCAAACCCATTAACCCATTATTGGGTTAAGGTTTAAACCCATTAACTCATTTGCCTACTACCCGCTACCCAATAACCCATTACCCATTAACTTAAGTTAATTGGGTATGGGTTGTGGATCTGGACCCGACCCGTTATGAGCCCAAACCCGCATCCAAACCCATTACAGGTAAAATTGCAGAAAATCCCCTGTTTCAATTTATTAATTGCATTTGAATTCTTTTTATTTACATGTTTAACCCGTTTTGTTATGATTTAGTCTTCGGGCGATATCGGGAGCATCCGGACTCGGATTTGGACGATTCTGGATCCGTTGTGATCGTGGGAAAGAGAGTGACCTTCCCGTGGCTAGTTTGTGAGTGTTTTTCTTTTATAAATTATATTTGATCATGTTTAGTAATCTTGATTGGTTGCCTTATCACACTTGTCGTGTTGACCAGTTAATCCCTGTAACAACCGTAAATACTGCTTAATAAATGGTACTTAGTGAAAGACTAGTATAACAATTCGTTAAACATAATCAATATCATAAGATGGTGACCTACATTACAATTAGGGATAGCTGATACTCGATTAGATATGATCACTGGTACCCGCCTCACACTAGACACCATGACTATATGTACCCGTAATTATTACCCGAACATGCTAAGCATTGGATACTATATATTCGGTACAACTAGATATCGTTATCACGCATTACACGATATATTGTCATTCACTGATATACGGATACACCAATACTGCTATTGCATGTTAGGGAGTTACTGTTACACGGATGATAGCTACACATCTATGTTCCACTAGTACCCGGATAAGTACCGCTTTTCCATTAGTGTTATCATCATTACACGGATACTGTAGTTCACCGTACATGATATTGGACACTGACCACTGTTATTACATGTACATGTTGCACAGATACTATGACACGTCACACTCTCTTATTTCGTATTCATGTCCCACCGATATATACATGCACCACTTCACGGATACTCGTTACACAGACAGCACTGCTACATATGCTCACCGCACAAGTGTACATACATGTGTTGTTTCTATCTTCTTGTCATATGGATCACCGTGCATATTACATGTATTCTATGATACCGTATTCAGGTTATATGATTGTTTCCTGTTACTGATATGGATATTCCCGTTACTGGACATGAGAGCTGTTGATATGCGATATGTGGAATTCCACATCTATTGTTCCTGTTTCCCGTTATATTGTTTCCCGTTTCCCGTTATCATGTTTCGTGCTATCAACAGAGCTCATGTCATGTTATCGTATTACATGTACCATATCCTGTACTTGTTCCTGATATACTGTATAGTGAAAGATAATAATGATAAATTGGGTTTGGGGGGAGACTTGACGGTTGACTAGATCATATCGGGTGGATGTCTGGATCCATTGTTTGTCCCACTGCAGGGGATGGGGTAGTGCTGGCTACCGTCTGTTACTCATGAGCATCCCGTTATTGTTTTAGCTCATTGAGATTCCTGTTACATGTTACAGCTCTAGCGGGCTGGCCCTGGTCTCAGCAGCCAGGGGTCTGTTTAAGGCCGTTTTTCCCGGGTATGCACGAGATACACCCACCCGATAAGAACTCCTCGACCATGAGTTTTCAATTAACATAATAAAACCAGTATACACAATAGTGACGTCGGGAACACTTGTTATTTGGTCACTCTCTCGTTTGGATAATGGTACCCGTAGGCCATGTCCGGATGGGTTCGACTGGAGTGCGGGCTCCAGTATGAACTGCCAGTGGTATGGGACACTGGAAGAGATTGATTAAAATACCAGGTGGTACTGATTGCTACTATTGTATAAATGACATGACTTGCCTGATACATGTTTAGTTGTACTTGTTACTGTTCCTGATCATTTATCTGTTTTCATGTTACATGTATACTTGTTCCTTTACCTGGTACGTGTTCTATTTCCTGTGGTGGCATACTACGCATGTTCTGCATTGCATCTATTCTGTTTTCTGTATACCTTGCAGACATCATTTCTGTATATGCACAACACAGTATTGTGGTTATATTGCATATGCTCACCTGCATGTTCATATTGCATATGCCCACCTGCCTGTTCACTTCTATCACGTCATCACTAGACAACAGTATTGAGTATATAAACTGGCTACGACTAGACGACTATAGACATGACCCGAAGATGACTGGTAGCGATGGTATTAAAAGATGACATGTTTATATATTTCTACTGCTTAGTATATGATTATTCTATGGTATCACTGTACAACATCATGTATTATATATTATTATCGTGCTTGTATTACTATTGTATCTATTACTGTCTCCTTCATTTTACCACTCACTAGGTCGCTTTCTGACGATCCTGGGTTTGCGTGCCCAGGTTAGAGATCTGAGTTACCATATCATCAGATAGTGCCTTGGATCACATAGGAGATTCTTCATCGAGATTATTCATAGGTATCGTTGTGTTTTATTTCTGTTATCGTATTCCTCCCAGTTTTCCTATCTGTTATGATCACTAACCTCTTTCTGCAGGTATTCTTGTAATTATTTCATGCTGGAACTCATGTATATATGGCGGTTATTTATTGTACTGAGGCTTAGCGTACGTACGTGAGGGTTTTTCGCCCTGCGTATGTACGTCACCATAACGTCCCCGTACCTGCGGGATCGAGGCGTTACAATGTTTATCCATTTCAGATAAATTGAATTTTTTTGAATGATATGAACAACATGTATGGATTAAGTTCTTCTTTTGTAAGTAGTATTTGAAATTACTACTTATACATGGCATTAATATTAGTTAACTTTGATGTCATATTATAGTAACATTTGATTAATTAAGTAATAGCCAGAACATTCTTGATTATGATGATGTTAAGTGACAAAGAAAATTTTAATCTTAGTTACATACATTTATGACATCAACAATTATAATTAAATATGAAAATATAGTGATTAACCCCACATGGTGATTATTATATTTGTGTTTAATTAAAATGAGAGAGTGAAATATATTTTTTTAAAAAAATCTGGTTGCCCACAGGTCTAGAAAATTTTTGTATGAAAAATAAAATACTAGTCCCATTATAAAGTAATCATTAAAAAAATATTACGTGTCATAATCTATGCCCACAGGAAAGGTTATGATTACATATTGATTTTTTTTCTTGTTTGGATTAATTTATGTGAGTAAATTTTTTATTTTTGTTTCATTACATGTTTAGTAAATTTTATTATTTATTTTTTGCAGTTCAATCTGTATCTATTCTAAATTTTGATTCATCTCGTATACCTTTTCGGAATGGTGATAATTATGCTGATTGGAAGGAGAAAATTCTCCTTACATTATGGTACATGGACCTTAATTTAGCACTTCGTGTGGATGAGCCACTAATTCCTACAGAATCAAACACCCAAATTGAGAAAACATCATATGAACATTGACAACGATCTAATCGCTTAAGTTTGATATTTATTAAGTCTCATGTTGGGAAAAGTATTCGTGGTTCGATTCCTGACTGTGCTAAATTGCAAGAATTTCTCAAAGCTATTGAGGAACAGTTTGAGACTGCTGATAAAGTATTAGCTAGCACCCTGATGATGTGTTCCATGAAGTTCAATGATACCAAAGGAGTGCATGAGCATATAATGAAAATGAGGGATATTGCTGCTCAACTTAGTTTATTGGAGATTGAGATGTCTAAGTCATTTCTGGTTCACTTCATCTTTAACTCTCTTCCGTCTGAGTATAGACCGTTCAAGATTTTCTACAACATACATAAAAAATGGTCAGTAAATGAACTTTTGGCCATGTGTGTTCAAGAGGAAGGAACACTGAATCAAGAAAGAATTGAAAGTGCTCATTTGACAACTCAAGAAAAGAAACCAGCCAAGAAAGGCAAAGGCAAGGCAAATACGCCCCTTAATCAGGTCAATAAGAGCGTTGTCAAGTGCTTCTTTTGGAAGAATAAAGGACACATGAAGAAGAGTTGTCCCAAATTTAAGGCTTGGCTTGAAAAGAAAGGTAATCTCATCTCTTTAGTGTGAATATGCTTCATGTTTCTCATAACACTTGGTGGATTGATTCTGGTACTACAATTCATATTGCCAATACCATGCAGGGCTTCTTAAACCAAAGGAAACCAACAGAAAGTGAACGCTCTATCTATTCAGGAAACCGGATAGGTTCACATGTAGAAGCAGTTGGTACCTTCAGACTTGTTCTTAGATTTGACTTTGTATTAGACCTTGAAAGAACTTTTTATGTTCCATCTTTTTCTAGAAATCTTATTTCAGTTTCAAGACTTGTACCTCATGGTTTCAGTTTTAATTTGGTTGGTACTTCCCTTCATTTGTTAAAAGATAATGTTATTGTTGGTGATGGTATTTTAGATGTTGGATTATTCAAACTTCATTTAAGTCCTTCCCTTTATTATAGCCTTACGACTATGCATGGTAATGTTGGCATTAAGCGTAATATTATAAACGAGAGATCTTCCATATTGTGGCACAGGAGATTGGGTCATATCTCCATTGAAAAAGTTAAAAGATTGGTAAATGATGGAGTTCTTGAGGCTCTTGATTTTACTGATTTTGGTACTAGTGTGGACTGTATAAAAGAAAACAGACCAATAAAATCAAAAAAGGTGCAAGGATGAGTTCTGATATTTTAAAGATCGAACATACTGGCATTAGCGGTCCCTATGAAATGTACTTGAATGGTCAGAGATATTTTATCACTTTTATCGATGACTACTCACGATATATGTATCTTTTTCTGCTTTATGATAAGAATGAAGCATTAGATGCTTTTAAAATTTATAAAGTGGAGGTAGAGAAGCAATTGGGTAAACAAATTAAGATTATGAGGTCAGATAGAGGTGCAGAATATTATGTTAGGTACACTGAAAAAAGATAACTACCGGGTCCATTTGCGAGGTTTCTACAACATTGTTGCTCAATACACAATGTCAGGCGCACCATCACAAAATGGTGTGGCTGAAAGATGAAATCGGATCTTAAAAGATATGGTGAGGAGTATGATTAGTAACGCCAACCTCCCATTATCCTTGTGGAATGAAACCCTAAAAACTACGGCATATGTACTAAATAGGGTTCCAACTAAGATAGTTTCCAAAACGCCTTTTAAGTTATGGAAGGGTTAGAAACCAAGTCTAAGGCATGTACATGTATGAGGTTGTCCAGCTGAAGTTAGCATTTATAATCTACAAGAGAAGAAGTTGGACCCAAGAACAATCAGTGGATATTTCATAGGCTATGCAGAAAAATCTAAAGGATACGGATTTTTTTTGTCCTCGTGCAACAAGAATTGTGGAGTCTCAGAATTCAAAGTTTCTAGAGAATAATGTGATTAGTGGGAATGATCAACTTCAAAACTTAGTATTTGAGGAAAATCACATTTATGAACTCACTTCTGAACCCTCAGATAGACTGATTGTTTTTCAAGATAGTCATCAGGATTTGACAATTTAAGAACAACCAGTTATTGAAAAATCACACTATCATGAGGATATTCCTATAGATCCAGTTATTCAACATCCTCAACAAGAGAATGTTGATGCGACATTAAGAAGATCTAATAGGATAAGAAAACATGCAATTCTTCTGATTACATTGTGTACCTGTAAGAATCTGACATTGACATTGGTGTTGAAGATGACCCTGCTATGTTTTCACAGGCTATAAGTGAAAGTAAATTCACATTATGGTACAACACCAGGAAAAATGAGATGGATTCAATGGCTAATAATTAAGTCTGGGATCTCATTGAATTGCCTAAAGGAGCAAAGACCATTGGTTGCAAATGGTTCTTTAAAACTAAAAGAGACTCCTCGGGCAATGTTGAAAGATATAAAGAAAGATTTATAGCCAAAGGATTCACTCAACAAAAGGAATTGATTATTATGAAATCTTCTTTCCTGTTTCAAAAAAGAATTCATTTAAAATAATCATGACATTAGTGGCTCATTTTGATATGGAGTTACATCAAATGGATGTGAAAACGACCTTCCTTAATGGAGATTTAGAGGAAGAAATTTACATGAAACAAGCAGAAGGGTTCATCTCAAATGAGAATGATCATATGATTTGCAAGCTTAAGAAATCTATATATGGGCTAAAACAAGCCTCCCGCCAATGGTACTTAAAGTTTCATAATATTATTTCTTCATTTGGTTTCATGGAGAATGTTATGGATCAGTGTATATACCATAAAGTCAGTGGGAGCAAAATAATTTTCTTAGTTCTGCATGTGGATGATATTTTACTTACTTCAAGAGATTTGGGCTTGCTTCATGAAGCGAGGCGATTTCTCTCACAACAGTTTGACATGAAAGATATGGGTAAAGCCTCTTATATTATTGATATAAAGATTGAAGATACAGATCTCAAGGGATATTAGGACCGTCTCAAGAAATCTATATCAATAAAATTCTTGAAAGATTTCGTATAAAGGATTGTTCACTTGGTCTAGCACCGATTGTTAAAGATGACAAATTTAGCTTGAACTAATGCCCAAGTAATGATTTGGAACGAGAAGAGATGAAGAATATTTCTTATTCTTCTGCAGTTTGTAGCTTAATGTATGCTCAGGTCTGTACAAGACCTGACATTGCTTATGCAGTAGGAATGCTGGGCAAAATCAAAGTAATCCAGGTTTGGAACATTGGAGAACTCCAAAGAAAGTCATGCGATACCTTCAAGGGATTAAGGACTACAAGCTTACATACAAGAGATCTGATCATTTGGAAGCAGTTGAATATTCTTATTCTGATTTTGCTGGATGTCCCGACTCTAGAAAGTCTGAATCAGGATATGTCTTCTTATTAGCTGAAAGGGCTATATTTTGGAGAAATGTAAAGCAATCATTAGTTGCTACTTCAATCACAGAAGAAAAATTTGTATCATGCTTTGAAGTGACATCACAGGCTATATGATTAAGGAGTTTTATTTTAGGGCTTCAGATTGTTGACTTAATCTCTAAGCCATTGAAGATCTACTGCGACAACTCCGCTGTAGTGTTTTTGGTCAAGAATAATAGAAGTGAACGTCGCAGTAGACACATCGACATAAAGTATTTAAAACTTCGAGAAATGTGAAGTCAAGTAAGGTGCTTATTGATCATATTAGTACTAGTTTGATAATTGAGGATCCTTTGACGAATGGATTACTGCCTAAGACTTATAAGGATCATGTTGAGCATATGAGACTCAGTTCTATTTTGTAATTGGGATACTCTTTATTCTTGTATCGCTTTTGCTCGATATGAAAACTCTAATTAATTCAAATTTGTCTTCTCATTTACTGTTTGTATACATAAAGTTGAAAGAATGACAATATATATGTTTGAATATTAAATAGATCCTGAATGAGCATTTGTAAGCTCATTCATAAAGATATGACTCACATACTGTTCTCATTCAAATGTGAAAATTATATTGTAATAATGAAAAGTAATACTTGGTCTTAGAGGATTTGCCGTCATGATTCATGTGATTTAAACTCCTTTTCTTGAGTATAAGGATATAAGAAAAAGTTTTTTGTTCATGTATTAATTTTAATTTAATATATGTTAAGTATTCTATGGGCCAAGTAGGAGAATGTTGGATATTATTTTATTATTGATAAAATATAACCATTTTTCAGTTTTATGGCCCATTAGAAGTTTAAAAGAAAAACTCACTAACAGTTATTTTTCCTAAAATGTGCGACACAGTTCTTACAACTGCTCATCTTACTCCTATTTATATATCCTTTTTGATGGGAAGAGGATATCAAGAAAAAAAAAAAATTCTTAAAGAATAAGGGTTTCTAGTCTACAAAACAGTGTGACATTTCATCTTTTTCATGGATATAAAGTTTGGATAGACTAGCCAACGAATCCCAAAATTCTGATGTTATTTATTTTATTACAATAAGAATTTGAATTTTGATTTCTATGCTTGGAGGTATGATCTATTGCTGCAATTCTTAAGTTTATATATAATCGATCTATTATTTTAAAAATTGCTAACATTATGGCCATTTTTTAGAAATTTTTTTCACTCAGGCCAATTTTAATTTGACTCTCCCCACAAAACGTTCACGAGTCATTTGCAAGTGTTGAATGCTATCCTTACAATTTAATGCAAACTTTTGTTCTTTCTAATAGCCGTCTCAGAGCTGTACTCACCTTTTTAACTTTTTTCCTCCTTAACTACACATGTATGTCTCGTGCATACACTTCAACTATAAATTAACAATACGAAAAATATAACAGTCACCTATTTATGTTAAATGTATTTTTTGAATACTGTGCTGTTGATCGCAGTGTCCTATATACCGGCATTTTTGAAGCGATTTTCTTTTTTCGAAATGATTACCGAGGGATATTTGAGTGTTTCGCCGCTAAGAAGCGCTTCAGTACTGGACACGGTGGATGCATGTGATTGATTTAAAAAAAGATGGCTTAAGCGAATAAAATTATGAAACTGAATTTTTTTAATTATGACTTGACATCAAACTGTAGTGAAATTATTTAAAATTAAATTTATTTCATGCAACGGCGCGTAACAAAAATCTATTATTCTGAAGGGTAGGGACGTCCGATTAAGACGGTGCATGCCTTAGATTAACAAGTTGATTACGTAACTAGTTCAGCGTCTAACTCGCACCACAGACCAAACCTGTAGTCAACAAAACATATTATATGGTACCCATGTGTATCCATCGCTCTCTCGAGCTAGCTATGATCCAAAATCTGAAGGAAAAAAGAAGAAAGAAGAAAAAAAATGTGGAATGCAAGAAATCGCCTCACATATGAAATCCCTAGAGGACAAACCGCTGATATTGAGAGAGACCGAGACCCAACCAGCTAGCTGTAATTGATCAGTGCATGGTGGCAAAGAACGGCGTGCATGGCCAGCCGCCATGCACTGGGACCACGCAGTTCGCCCTCCTTTCTTGACATAGATAATTATCGAAGAAGAAAACTTGGAGTCGATGACAACAATTAAATACATAAATAAATAGGAAACAAGGGGTTTTAAGGGATATCATCTCGATAGCTATCCGTTTAATTTTTGTGGGTGCATGACAGTTCTTGAGTGTTGCATGAGAAATAGTATGAGGAAATTTTTAAATGAAAAGTGGTTGTCAGATATCAGTTTAATAATTATTAATTAATTTAGTCTCTGAATCAAATAATTAAAGACCCTAATTTGGATGGTATACACATCTAGTTTTCAACGTATGACAATGCCACCGAATTATTAGTTTAATTAGTGTAAGTGAGGTCACCATTCATTTGAATAGAATTGTTTTCATTCCCTTACCAGATACATGCATCAAGATAGTTTTAAACTTGAAGTTATACCCATCTCTCTCTCTCTCTCTCTCTCTCTCTCTCTCTCTCTCTCTCTCTCTCTCTCTCTCTCTCTCTCTCTCACACACACACACACACACACACACACACACACACACACGTAAATGGCAAAAGTGAATGCTTAATTAAGCCAGGATGCCAACTAGATAAAGTTTATTCTTCTTATACTTTCCACACACTTAACATTACTTAGATTATTTAAATCTTCATATCAATAAAAGCTTCTAACATCCAAAATTTTAGTCGTAAGTTCACACAGTTGAGGGCCTATGGAAATTTCTCATGACCAGCTTCTTTTTCTCTATATTCCACAATATATATGTGCATTGGGGATTTCTTATAACTAATTATATTGTCTTTCTTATTTTCAAAACTTGTCTAATATCCAAAACATCACGCATATATGGTACACTAATATGATGTTGTTCCTAAGTTATATTTGTTAAATTAATTGAAAAAACTGAGAATTGCGTATATATTGATGAGGACAATGCCCAAGGATATACATAGACATACAATTGCATAATGCGGAAACCCTAATCCTAATACAATTAGTAATACTAATCATAATACTATTTTAACGCCCTCTCATAAACTTATGATGAAGAAAAAATTATGAGTTTGAATACAAAAATAAAAAATAAAATCTGAAAAAATCTGCTGAAAATTCTGAAACTTGATGTCGATCACGTATGACGCTCTTCGAAGACCGATGAATAGAACATGTAAAATCTTGAATATCCCCTTGGAAACACATGGTGGGTGAAATATCAAGAGTATGGATGAGTGTGGAATTTCAATCTATAGCCGTGAGGAGGAGATATCAAACAGTGGAGAGTTGCTGAAGAAGAAAACTCTGATGGATGCAAAATCAAGGACGAAACATCTATTGGAGAGATGGATTCCGATCGAGACAGAGCATTTGTGATTTACATGAGTCTCTTTCGAGTGTAGCGAGGTGGACTTTGAGACTGTAAGTCTCTTTAGAGTACACAGGGTAGACTCCAAAATCCATGTGTCTTTTTTGCTTGAAGCAGGGTGGACATTGAATGAGTGTGAATTCCATTAATGGAGAAGGAGACCCATGATAAGAGTAATGCCAGAGAAGGAACCCCCAAGGAAAAAAGAGAAGAATTTGCAACGAGAAGAGGCAAACATCGATAGAAGTGGATAAGGATGATACATGAGCCAAAAGAGGAGAAGATAACACTGGGATGAGGAGAAGAGGCGATCACCATTGATAGAAAAGGATTCGATCGCCGATGACATGGTGACATGTGAGCGTTATAAGAAGAGGAGGAGGTCCAGTCGGCAATGTAGAAGGAGAAGAGAAGAAGAACTTACCATATCTGGAGTCGGGATTGGATTGAGGAGAGAAGAGGCACGAGTTGCACACGAGATGCGAGGTGAGACTGGATTTGATCCAAGAAGAAAGAAGTGAACAACAATCGGGTCTGGATTACTAGTGAACTGCAAACGAACTCAGGTTAAGGTTCAGAACAGTTTGGATCCGCAAGACACAGATTTGCAGATGCAAGGCGACCTCGAAGAGGAGAGGAAGTCGATTTGGTATCGAGTCGAGTTTGAGCGAGTCCACTGATCAAAACGGGGCTGCAATCGAAGTTGGAGAGGTTCGTGATGCGATATCACGATAAGAGGAAGATCCTGTGAAGAGAGTAGGAGTCAAGGATGAAATCGTGGTCTGCAAAGATCACAGACAACATGTGCACCGGTGGTGGAGAGGAGAAGAAATTGATGACGAGGTCAGGTCCGTGTCATGTCAGGAGGAGAAATTGCAGTCAATAGGGAAGCACATAGATGTTGTGGTTGAGAGGTGATCGTGGACTAAGAGGCTTAGGGTTGGCTCAGTGGAGGAAGGGAAGCGATTAAGGAGAAGAGGCCGAGATCAAGACGACAACAAGGTTGAAACCGGCAGCGTGTAGATTGAATACCACAAGAGGTCAATAATAGATCATAGATCTTGTAAGAGGCCGAGTTTATAGACGAGGTGCGCTGCTGGCATTAATGAGAATAAGCGGTTGACAGCGAGTTCAGGCTGAGATGGGAGATGCAGATATCGAGTTGTAGAGATGCCATCGAGAGGAAGAAGATTGCGGGTTGCGAGTTAACTCAGCGACTGATTGTGACCGGGATTGCAATTTGAGAGTCGACTTGACTAGTTGACTCAGTAAAGTAATATAGGAATTTATGGAGAATTTACAATAGAGGAGATTTTGAATTTAGGGTTTTGTAGAGATTACAGTTTTTAGGAGAAGATCAGAGAGAGCTCTTTGGAGTGATGACCCGGCGTTGGACACGACTACATGAGCGTGATCCAACATAGGCACGTTGTTGGCATGCGACGATCAACAGAAGAAGATTTTGATTACGAAAAATTCTGACACCATATTAAATCAGTTGAAAAAAACTAAAATTCTGTATATATTAATAAAGGCAATACCCGACGATATATATAAGCATACAATTACACAATAATGAAACATATTCCTAATGCAATTAGTATTACATAATACTATCTTAGTACTATTCTTGACGATACTCATATGATGTTACACCCAAAAGATAAGTACATGGATATTCAAGTCATAGAATCGGAGCATAAGAATTTATGACCGTAATGTTTCATGGATTGAATTGGTTAATAATAATACAACTAACAATGAAGTCGTCTTTCGTTGGCTACAACGCGGCAAAATGTAGTTGGTGGAACCGATACCATTCTTCCATATCACAACAACAGAGTGAGTAAGCTACATGGCTTTGGCCGTTGACTTGTAGAGATAAAAATAATACAAATAATGTCCCAGAAAACACTTGGTACATATTTTTTGAAGCCCCAATAAATCATTCTTTGAATTAGGAAAAGTCTTCAAATCACGGAAAACTCCAACGTGGGGATCTTCTTCCGCATTGCTTACTACTTGCAGCTCATCATTGTTGCCAGCTCTCGCTCACTATATATATATGGGGTTAACGAGCAAAGTAAAATGCACAAAAAGACCTATTCTCCTCTCTCAAAATATCATTACGAGGAACCAATGGCTTCTAGTTCTCTTCTTTTAACCCTAACCATCCTCCTGCCATTGCTCTTGCATGGCTCCCAAGCTCAACTGACCCCCACCTTCTACAAAAGCACGTGCTCGAACGTGTCGGCCATCGTCCGCAGCGTCATACTCCAGGCTCACAGCTCTGACCCCAGGATCTATGCCAGCCTTCTTCGCCTCCATTTCCATGATTGCTTTGTCAATGTAAGCAATCAATCTCTTCTTGATGGTATCTAGTTGTGCCTAGTTAGTAGGAGGGATCCACGCTCTATCAGAAAGTTCTCAAGGAAACATAGTAAGAAAGGGGTTTGGTGGTTTGATTCATGTGTGTGAGCCACATATAATAAGAGAGCCAATCACGCATTGATTATAATATCTTATAATATGTATGTAAAGCTCAGACACATAATATATTATAAAAGGCTCACAAACAGTATGGTAAGAAAGTACCATATTGTTGTATAAAGAATTAAATTGAAATCTTTGGGTTTTCTGCATGCAGGGCTGCGATGGGTCGCTTCTGCTGGATGGCACTTCGACCATCCAAAGTGAAAAGAATGCATTTCCGAACATAAACTCAGCTCGCGGTTTCAATGTCGTGGACAACATCAAAACCGCGTTGGAGAAAGCTTGCCCAGGCGTAGTCTCATGCGCTGATATCCTTGCCCTTGCTGCAGAGGCATCTGTTAACTTAGTAAGCATATCTCCATCATATTATGGCGCATCGTCTATGCAGAAATACTTTTATTATGAAACTGTATCGTATTGGACACCATATTAGAACAATCACAAGCACATCGTTGAGGTCCAATTCAGTAGTAAAAACAGTGAGGTTGGATTATTACAGGCCGGAGGCCCCTCATGGACTGTCCTTCTAGGAAGAAGGGATAGCACGACCGCCAACCAAGCCGGCGCCAACAACCTTCCGAGCCCCTCCGACAGCCTATCCACCCTCCAGTCCAAGTTCTCCAAGGTCGGACTCAACAACAACGATCTCGTGGCATTATCAGGTATTTTTTTTTTCCTTTTTTTCTTTTTCAAATTCAACTACTAGAAAACTGGGCATTGCCTAGTTTTTACTAGCGTTGAGCATTACTAGTAGTCAAAAATTTCAAAATTTCAAAAAACTTCACAGGAGCCCACACCTTCGGGCGAGCCCGGTGCCAGCTCATCACCAACCGGCTCTACAATTTCAGCGCCACCGGCAAGCCCGACCCCACCCTGAGCACCACCTACCTCGCGACGCTGCAGAAAAACTGCCCTCAAGGGGGAGTGGGAGCACACTGAACAATCTTGATTTGACCACTCCCGATACCTTCGACAACAAGTACTACACCAACCTCCAGAGCAACGAGGGGCTCCTGCAGAGCGATCAGGAGCTCCTGTCCACTAACGGGGCGGCCACAGTTTCGATCGTCACAGGGTTTGCGAGCAGCCAGAGCAAATTCTTCTCCAGCTTCGCGATGTCGATGGTGAAAATGGGGAACATTAGTCCGTTGACGGGGAGCAACGGGCAGATCAGGAGCAGCTGCAGCAAGGTTAATGGGAGCTAAGGAGTTAGTGAGCGGAAAATGATTGATATTAATTTGTTTTCATGAATTGTTGGAGAGTGTATTAGCTTTCTTTAATATAGGAAGCATATATATAGTTCCAGCCTCACGTCGCAAGTTTGAGGAGGAAAAAGTAAACAAAAAATGTGAGTCTCTTGAGCAAAGTGCTCCCGTTGTAATCACAAAGATGAATGGAAGAATTTATTGGTTAATGTTAAACTAGATGTGTGGCATCTTTTAAATATAATGTTTTTGGGCACGTGCGATGCACGTGTTACAAGCCCTTAGTTTTTCTTACAACAAATGACTTGTAAGATATATTTATGTTATTGTTGTATTTTTAGTTTAGATATAAAATATAAAAAGAGCTGTGTGAGATATAAATAAAAAGAAGTAAATCTCTCTATCTAAAGTTAATATTCAAATCAAGCTTTTAAAAAAAAGCAGAAATTGAAAAGTTCAAGTGGATGACTAGACTGTGAACTCTTCATAGTTATTTTTATATTCATAGTTAGGATTTAATAGCGGAATATGATAAGGACGTGACCTTAGTCCATGACAATCTTATTACTTTGCTTTATAAAACTAGATGAGATGCATATGCGATGGATGTTTTAAGAAAAATAATCAACATGGAAGAAGTTTAGACGAAAATATTATTTAGATGAAATTAAAATACTAAATACTTATATATTATCGAAATATAATTATAGAATTCATAATTGAGTAATCAAATTTAATTAAATAATTTGTAATTTGAATAATTTAATAAATATGACATTAAAATAATTGAAAGATATTAAAAATTTGGATCCATATAAATAATAATAAGTAATATAGAGTTTAATATAATATTAGTTGTAAAGTAAATTTTTAATTTGTTAATATATGTAGAGAGACGCAAGAGAGGACCATGAGGAAATAATTAAAGTTCAAGAGTTTGCAATAATAGAGATAACATAATAAAGTTAAATTTCATAGGAATATTTCTCTACAGCCACCTATTTTGCCTCATAATTAGGAAAAAAAAACTCAGCGTCATAATTTAACTCGCTACAGTCAGTATAAACTAATTCTTCTGAACCACCGCTTGTTTATATGTTTTCATTTTCTATTTAAATTACCCTTCTCATCGCCCCTCATGTCGCTCTCCCCTTAACCTTAATCATGACGCGGAGTAATTTACGGGTCGACCTATACGATTAAGTTGCCTGAGGGTTGGAAGGGGGGCGGGAAGTAGGGGTGAGCATCGGTCAATTCGATTTGGTTAACCGAATCGACTTAGTTCGGTTTGATTTTTTGATTTTTTCGGTTAGGCCAGTATATTGTCATCATTTCTTACATTTTTTAATCACTATTATATTATTATCCTTTAATATTTTAATCTCAAATATCCATTACCCAAATTAGAAATAAGAAAAAGACCTTAAAGTTAATGTGAATTGAAAATTTCATATTCTACAACTTTTACATTGTATTTGAGCTCTTATATCAAAACTCATATAATTATTACGAACTTTTAATGATAAGAATGAAAAAAAATTATATTAATATAAATATTATTCTCAATTGTAATGGTGTACTTCATAGCTTTTACATATTTAACATAAAAAATATGGTATTACTAAAAGTAATGAGATAAGTTTCTACCAGTTTTTATTATGAGCTATATGATTCACTAAATTGAATTTGAGTAGGGTGATATATAGGGTGAGAAATTCGGTTCGGTTCAATTCGGTCGAATTTGGGTTTTGGAACACAAAACTGAAACCCGACCGAATTAGAGCGGTTCAGGTTCGGGTTTCGATTTTTAGTCGGTTATTTCGGTTATAACAGAACTCTGCTCACCCCTAGCGGGAAGCCCCTCCCAGGGTCGGGGGCGGAGTCCCCATATATTATTTTTTTTTGGGTCGACCTTTTTACAGATCTTATTTTATTTGTACTCGCGATGAGTTTTATTTTTGTTTAGATCTAAAAAACATTAGGAATCATTCTCAGTGAACGGGGGGGGGTCTGTTGATAATTGTGATTCATGATCGCAGTCATTTATGAGAACTGACTCAGAAATAGGGCATTTTGTGAGGACTGCGATCATGGTCACAATCCCAAAAAAAAGGGTATTTTGTGAGGACTTCGACCATCTTTCATGGTCCCAGTCCTCATAAAGACTCAAATATAAAATATTTTTGTGAATATTACGAACGTGATCGCAGTTCTAATAAAGAAGACTGCGATCATGATCGCAATCATATAAAAAACTCAGAAACATCACATTTTTGTGAGGACTGCGTTATGGTCGCAGTCCTCATAATTAGTGCATTTTATGAGGACTGCGATCATAATTGCAATCCTCAGAAATAGGGCTGCGATCATTTTGTGAGGACTACGATTATAGTCACAGTCCTCAAAAATAAAGTATTTTTGTGAGGATTACGACCGTAACCGTAACATTCTATACTGTGATCATTTTATGAGGACTGTGATCACAGTCGCAGTCCTCAAAATTAGGGTTCGAAGCAATCTGCTTTTTTTGAAGCAATAACTTTGGAGTATTTTCGTATTTCTCCGCTGCTGAGCACTTCAGCCGTTTGATACGTGAGCGCACGTCCTTACTTAGAAAAAGGAGGTAGCTGAAGTGAACAAAATTATGAAGCTGAATTTTTTCTAATTACGTTTTGACATAGGGACTTGTAGGGAAATGCCCCAATTTCATATCTAAATAATTAATTTTGAAGAAAAAAATCGTTAATAATCTTCGAGATAATTGGTGAATCTCAAATACTTTTGAAACATAAGTTATATAACAGGAAATTGTAAAAGACATTCCTTTAGAAATCATCTTGAATTTGCGTGAGTACTCTAGTATTAAATGAATACTTAAAATAGTGTTTGATGCATTTCTTTTCTCTTTAATCAATCCAGAAAAAAAGCCCTTGAATCAATTTTCTCTTCAATCAATCTCTTAACGGAGATGATTGATTTCCGTATAGTTTAGCTTATTTTGGTTTGCCTTTTTTTTCTTTTCAGTATTAACTAGGCCAAAAAAAAAAAATCAATCTCTTAATAATTCAGCGGCCTGCCAGCAAAATGGGCGACATAACAGTTTCTCGGAGCAAACTTCTTTTATAGCCCTTAAACTCTTCGACGGACGCTCCGACCTTGGTGACAAGAGTTAACTGAAGAATTGAGTTAATTCTTGCTAATTATTACCAAACAATAAGAAAACTAGTAAGAATTAGCAAGTCCTGATGAAAAATGGATTTAGTTCAAAATCACCCTCAAAATCATCTTAAAATTCATTCAATTCTTCAAAATCAAGAATTGTTAATTCCATTAGACTTAAGGTTGGAATTAGTCTCTCTCTGTCTTTCTTTTCCTCTATCTCTAGCTAAATCTAATTTCAACCAAATAATCAAAACTCCTATTTATGTCTCTTATCAAAGCACTAAATCCTAACTCTTAACTCCATTAATTGTCAAACTTCTAAAGCTCAACAGCTAATAAAAACCCCATTAAAATAGAGATAAGTTTATATTATTGCATATTCCCCTAAATCCTAACTCCTAACTCTATTTGTCAGACTTCTAAAGCTCAACAGCTAATAAAACCCCCTTTAAAACAAAGAAAATTGATATTATTGAATATTCCCCACTCTCTTACAACCACATACATGAGTCTTGTGTGATTGATAGTAATCTCTTTGAAAAGTTTGAGTAAAAGTGAAATATATAAATAGGAAATTTGACCTCTACCAATTCAACATTTCAGCTTATATATACGGGGCTCAGACCATGTATTCTGTCTTCACTGGGGTTTGTCTACCCAACAGCGATAATCTAAATCTTATGTTTGTAGCCACAAATGTTGGATGCATGAATATGAATACATTCTTACTTGCAAGACAGTGATCCTAGCACAGAGGCAGATATTTTTAGCCACGTGTTATTCATATATACTACTTGCCAGATAATGTCCCTAGTACATGCGTTTGGATCCAATGTTAGACACGTTTGATTTGTCTCCATAATTCCTCTATCTATATAGTAACCTTAGTACAGAAGTTTGGGTTCGATACTTGTAGCGACAAGAATCTAATACTGTTTGAATTGTCTGTATATGGTTCTTATCTATCACCGTCTGAGTTTTCCATGTTATTTCTACTTTGCAAGCTATAGTTTAACTTAGGTGTACATTTTATTTTGTCTTGCTAGCAACATGTGCAATCTTTGTTAATCTCACATTAAGGTGGCCCACTACCCTTGGTTAATTAATTGGATTACTAATTAAAGTAAACTGATATTATGTATGCCCATATTAAAGTAACATTTATATAAGTTATAATAATCCCATGAGGTATAAAGGAATCATGATGGGTGGTTTTATCTCAGGGGTTATTTTGTAAATGTGAGACCCTCATCTCTCCTCCTGAAAAGAAAATAACATACGCTCATATTATTGTGTGAGTTATCCATCATATTGGCAAGGTTGTGAAAGGAAAAGGAGATAGAGAGAAGAAGGGTCTGCATTAGGGTTTCTTGCAGGATTAAAGAGAAGGATCATAGTCTTCATCCATCTACTTTCTTCAGTTCATCAATGGCTTCAGGTATGGTGATTTTAGTATTGTTTAATTATGAATGCATTCAATTCCTTGAGATGTTTTGATTCTAGATCCATGCTTATTTTAATCCGCATTATAGTTCAGTTTAATTTCTTACATTTGGTATCAGAGCTGTGTTTTAGAATCAATACATCTTGGATTATGGATTATGGGAAATTAGGGTTTTTGATTAACAATTCATAAAAAAAAAATCAATTTTTTGATCTTTTAATTGTAGAATTTGTAGAGGATTTAATAACCCTAATCTGCTGTTCATATTCCTCTAATTGTGCAATTAATTGGGATAAAAAATCCAGGAATTAGAAACCTAATTTTCCCTAATTTTGGATTCAGTCGATAATCTGGAACTGCCTTTGATAACTGTTTCGTCGACTATTAGTCGACTAGCCCGATTTTATAGTCGACTAAGTCTTTTTCCCGAAAGTTGAGAACTCTCTGTTTTACTACAGGAGTCGACTTGGATTTTTGTGTAGTCGACTAATAAAATGTATAGTCGACTAACTCCTTTCCCAAGTCGACTAATAATTTAACCGAGAGTTGCCTTTCAACAGGAGTCGACTAATAAAATGTGTAGTCGACTAATAAAATTTATAGTCGACTAATAATATTGGTATAGTCGACTAACCTTTCTCTGCCTTAGTCGACTAGACATAAATGTATAGTCGACTTGTCTTGACCCAAGTCGACTGATCTTTCTTTGTAGTCGACTTGACTTGGCCTTAGTCGACTAGGCTTACCTGGACCAGTCGACTAATGGTTGTTTAATTCAATCATGAAAGTATGTTACACATTTAAGTTATTGTGTTAATATTGATTGATGTTGGTCAAGTAATAGAATTGGAGTATTATGGAATTACTCAAATAAAAAGTTAGAGAATATTATTGGTTAGTTTTGTATTCATACGGTTTATTGATTTAGTAGTTGCCAAAGTGACCTATGTTAGTAAACCTTATGAATATACAACTACATAAAAGACTTGTCAATAAGGGTGACATTAAAGACAATAATATTCTCGATGGCGGTCATAGTTAGGAGATTGGGACTGGCCCAAAGGAAAGTCTCTTTCAAATAATTATGAACCGGGGTAGGATAGTGTAATTTATGTAACTTAATGGTGTAGAATTGGATACCCAAAGGTAACATGACTTACTATTTAAGTGACATAAATTATATTAGACCTACATAGGTGATAAAAGGTCTCACCTAAAGAGTGAACACTAGATATGCTTAGGTTTCGCCCAAAGGAGGAATCAAAGTGATATCAATAGTTCATCTTCATAAATTAAAGATTTTGTATTGATTCGAGGCCTTAATGTGAGCTTGTCCTATTTTGTTTCAGTGAACGTCCCACTTCCCTTCACACTCATGCAACTAGCATTCCAGCCCTGGATGGTACAAACTTCAATGAATGGTTTGAATATGTCCAATTCACACTGGGTATACTGGACCTAGACATGGCTCTTTTGTAGAGAAACCTGATGAAGTGACTGTTGAAAGCACAGTAGACCAGGTTAGCCATGTCAAAGCTTGGGAAAGGTCGAATAGACTCAGTCTCATGTTCATCAAGATGACCATTGCCAATAACATCAAGACTTCACTCCCACATACTACTAGTGCATATGAACTTTTAACTGCTGTTAAAGACCGATTTAAGTCTGCAGACAAGTCATTAGCTGGCACCCTTTTGGCTGAACTGACTACCATGAAATATGATGGTAGTAGAGGAGTTCAACAACACATTCTTAATATGACTGATAAGGCTGCCAAGTTAGGATCACTGAGAATGAAAGTGGATGAATCCTTCTTAGTACAGTTCATCCTCAACTCACTTCCTCCTCAGTTCGGGCCATTCAAGATCCACTATAATACTCATAAGGATAAGTGGAATCTGAATGAGCTGACTGGTATGTGTGTACAAGAGGAAGTGAGACTGAGGCAAGAGGGGCATCACTCAGTGTTGGCAGTATCTCAAGGAGCTATCCATAAGAAAGGTAAATATGGAAGAGGTAAGAGGTTTCCACCAAAGAAAGGGAATGACCATGGGGAAAGTAGCCAAGGTCATGGAAAGTCTTTCACTGTCAAATGCTACTTCTGTGGCAGAAAAGGACATGTGAAGAAGGACTGCAACAAGAGGAAGGCTTGGTTCGAAAAGAAAGGTATAAATCCTTCTTTGTATGTTATGAATCAAATCTTGCTGAAATTCCTTCTAATACTTGGTGGATTGACTCTGGAGCCACAACTCACATAACTAATTCAATGCAGGGATTCCTTACAACCAGGAAACCGAAGGAAAGTGAAAGATTTGTCTTTATGGGGAACCGTCTCAAAGTGGAGGTCGAGAATGTTGGAACTTATCGACTAATCTTAGAGACGGGTCATCAGATGGATCTTGAGGATACTTTTTATGTACCTTCGATTTCTAGGAACTTAATGTCATTATCCAAATTAGATGTTTTTGGATATTCTGTTTTATTCAGTTGTGAAAAACTCAGTTTAATGTATAATTCAATGTCGGTTGGACACGGAATTTTATGTGATGGTTTATATAAAATTTCATTGAATGATGAGTTTGCACAATCTCTTTTATCTCTGCATTCAAATGTTGGTTCTAAACGTGGCTTAATTAATGAAAAATCCTCTATCTTGTGGCATAGACGACTGGGGCATATCTCCAGGGATAGAATTGAAAGATTAGTGAAGAATGGGATTTTGGATAACCTAGACTTCACTGATTTTGGTGTTTGTGTGGATTGCATAAAAGGAAAGCAAACCAAACACACTAAGAAAGGTGCCACAAGAAGTAAAGAGCTTCTTGAAATAATTCATACAGATATTTGCGGACCACTCTCCATTCCATGTTTTACGGGAGAGAGATACTTCATTACCTTTATAGATGATCTGTCACGTTATGGTTATGTATATCTAATTCATGAAAAGTCTCAGGCTGTTGACATCCTTGAGGTGTTCATTACAGAAGTCGAGAGACAATTAGATAGAAAAGTTAAAATCATAAGATCAGATCGAGGTGGTGAATTTTATGGTAGATATGATGAGTCAGGTCAAAATCCTGGCCCATTTGCCAAATTTCTAGAAAAGCATGGTATTTGTGCTCAATACACAATGCCAGGTACGCCTCAGCAGAATGGTGTTGCTGAAAGACGAAACCGAACACTTATGGATATGGTTAGGAGCATGA
Organism: Agave tequilana; assembly: GCA_038442645.1. Lineage (NCBI taxonomy): Eukaryota > Viridiplantae > Streptophyta > Magnoliopsida > Asparagales > Asparagaceae > Agave > Agave tequilana. Next base: position 115,082 of record JAVJIF010031523.1, read on the forward strand.
TGAGCTTCTCTAATGTACCTAATTCATTGTGGAATGAAGCCTTAAAGACTGCTATGTATATCTTAAACAGGGTTCCTAGTAAGGCAGTCCCTACAACTCCCTTCGAGTTGTGGACTGGTAGGAAACCTAGTTTAAGACATTTACATGTTTGGGGTTGTCCAGCAGAGGTTAGAATATATAATCCACAAGAAAAGAAATTAGACTCAAGAACAATATCTGGGTATTTCATTGGTTATCCAGAAAAGTCTAAGGGGTACAAATTTTATTGTCCTAACCATAGTACAAGAATTGTTGAAACTGGTAATGCCAGATTCCTTGATAATGGTGAAATTAGTGGGAGTGATGAACCAAGAAAGGTAGATCTTGAAGTGATAAGGGTGAATATCCCAATACCCCTTCCTTCAAGAGAAATTGTTTTCCCTCAGCTTGATCATCAAGCTGAGATACTAGAACAACATTATGATATTGGTTCACCACTCCATGAGGATATCGCCATTGAAAATGTTGTAGAACCACCACAACCTGCAGCTTTGAGAAGATCTCAAAGGGAAAGAAGATCTGCCATTTCAGATGATTATGTGGTGTATCTACAGGAATCTGATTATGATATTGGGATAAATAAAGATCCAGTTTCATTTTCACAAGCCATAGAATGCAATGATTCTAGTAAATGGGTTGATGCTATGAATGAAGAGTTGAAATCTATGGACCATAACAAAGTCTGGGATCTCGTCGAATTGCCTAATAACTGTAAGAAAGTCGGGTGTAAATGGGTCTTTAAGACCAAGCGCGACTCCAAAGGCAATATCGAACGATATAAGGCCAGACTTGTGGCTAAAGGTTTCACTCAGAAAGAAGGCATTGACTATAGAGAAACCTTCTCTCCAGTATCAAAGAAGGACTCTCTTAGAATCATTATGGCCCTTGTAGCTCATTATGATTTGGAGTTACATCAAATGGATGTGAAAACAACTTTTCTGAATGGAGATTTGGATGAGGAAATTTACATGGAACAACCTGAAGGGTTCGCAAAGAAAGGACAAGAACAATTGGCTTGCAAATTAAAGAAATTCACATACGGACTTAAACAAGCTTCCAGGCAATGGTATATAAAGTTTAATGATACCATTACCTCTTTTCGATTTACAGAAAACACTGTTGATCAGTGTATATATCTGAAGATCAGTGGGAGCAAGTTTATTTTTCTGGTTCTGTATGTGGATGATATCTTGTTAGCCAGTAGTGATATTGGTCTGCTGTATGAAACTAAAACCTATCTTACCAAGAATTTTCAGATGGTTGATATGGGTGAGGCAACTTATGTTATTGGCATAGAGATCTTCAGGGATAGATCTCGAGGATTGCTAGGACTGTCTCAGAAAGGTTATATCAATCGAGTCTTGGAAAGATTTCATATGGAATTGTGTTCAACCAGTTGTGCACCCATTATGAGGGGTGACAAATTAAGTGGGAGCCAGTGTCCCAGAAATGACTTAGAAAAAGGTCAAATGCAGAAAGTTCCATATGCATCAGTTGTTGGGAGCTTGATGTATGCACACACTTGTACCAGGCCAGATATCAGTTTTGCTGTTGGGATGTTAGGAAGATACCAGAGCAATTCAGGAATGGAGCACTGGAAATTAGCTAAGAAGGTAATGCGGTATCTTCAGGGAACGAAGGACCATATGCTCACATATAGGAGATCAGATCAGTTGGAAGTGATAGGCTATTCGGACTCAGATTTTGCTGGTTGCCCAGATAGCAGGAAGTCTACTTCAGGCTTCATATTCATGGTAGCAGGTTGGGTAATCTCGTGGAAGAGTGTAAAGCAGTCTATCACTGCTTCATCCACGATGGAGGCTGAGTTCATAGCTTGTTTTGAAGCCTCGAATCATGCATTATGGTTACGGAATTTTATCTCAGCACTTGGTGTAGTTGACTCTATTGCCAGGCCGCTGAAGATATTTTGTGATAATACAGCAGCCGTTTTCTTCTCTAAGAATGGTAAGTACTCTAATGGTTCCAGACACATGGAACTTAAGTACTTGGTGGTTAGAGAAAGAGTTCAGAAACAGAAGGTGTCAATTGAAAGTATAAGTACCACTTTAATGGTTGCTGATCCAATGACCAAGGGATTGCCTCCAAAGACATTCAAGGAACATTTTGTTAGGATGGGTCTTTTGAGCAATCTGTAAATGTATGTTTTGGTACTTGTATAATTGACAATATTGCGCAATAAAAGTTTGTTTCTGTATTTCCTGTTATCCAATTATGTGTGCACATATTATGTATGGATGTTTGTTAAACAGGAAATGTCTTAACAAGATAATTACAGGGGTCATTTTGGTTATGGACTCAATTAGTAAGGGTTATCAATGTTGTGGTACATAGAAGGGAGTATGACATAGATGTTGTATAACCGCTATGACTCGCATTAGTGGTTCAAGCTAATTGCAGTATTACAGTATTTCATAATTTGGGCTTATCAGTTGTTGTTTTTTTTTTTTTTTTAAAAATTCGTGATCACGTGTCAAAGTTTTTCAGTATGGAATCTAATGGAGTCAAAATATTTTGAAAATGAGTCTTTTCTTTTATTTGTTTTCTAAAGTTTTAACCTAATCGGCTAGTGGTCCAAGTGGGAGAATGTTAATCTCACATTAAGGTGGCCCACTACCCTTGGTTAATTAATTGGATTCCTAATTAAAGTAAACTGATATTATGTATGCCCATATTAAAGTAACATTTATATAAGTTATAATAATCCCATGATGTATAAAGGAATCATGATGGGTGGTTTTATCTCAGGGGTTATTTTGTAAATGTGAGACCCTCATCTCTCCTCCTGAAAAGAAAATAACCTACGCTCATATTATTGTGTGAGTTATCCATCATATTGGCAAGGTTGTGAAAGGAAAAGGAGATAGAGAGAAGAAGGGTCTGCATTAGGGTTTCTTGCAGGATTAAAGAGAAGGATCATAGTCTTCATCCATCTACTTTCTTCAGTTCATCAATGGCTTCAGGTATGGTGATTTTAGTATTGTTTAATTATGAATGCATTCAATTCCTTGAGATGTTTTGATTCTAGATCCATGCTTATTTTAATCCGCATTATAGTTCAGTTTAATTTCTTACAATCTTATCATCTTCTTAACATATAGATCTAAAATTTGTACAAAAAGAAACCAGGGGGAGATACATGAGTAGCCAGCTAGTGAGGGTTCAGTTTGTTTTGGTGCAGCTTGGCACCGCAGCGGCCGCGATGATGAGAGGACCCAAGAGCTAAGAGCAGCCATGGATGCAGCGAGGACAAGCATCTTCCATCGTTGTCATCACCATCATCTTCATTCTGTACCTATGGCCCCCTCATGTATGGTAAGTATCAGCCTCATGCATGGAATCTTGGATTCTTCACATGTGAAGGCATCAAACACGTTACATGACAGTGATGACGCTGATAAGTGATAAGAGACAAAACTCAGCATAATGTGGTTGGTGTTTGTATGATATTTTTCAACAGTAAAAAAAAACAATAATTCTGGTGTCTCTATTATTACTAACAATGCAAGTTTTTAGGATCAAATAATTTCCTAGGGAGACCAAATGTACTAGTACATAATGTTCATGGCACTGAAAATTTTCAATTTGAAATTGAATGAAGCTTACACAACTGAAAGATAACAAAAATAACCTGTGATAATTCTTATTTAGTTACATCTGCTTAGGAACATAAATCCTCTATTATGAGATGAAAATTTTGTAATTCTTGCTAATTAATTTGCTAGTTGTGTTCTACCGTCCACGCAGCATGGTCAGCATCAAAGTGATGTGATGGATGTGATGCGCTCACCCTCAAAATTATGTGAAGGACATGGTTGATTGCCCATGTAAGCCTTCTCTTTTGACTCAGAAAAATAATGAAAGATGTCTTGAATTTAAGAACCGTAGGTTTAATTCAAAAAGCTTTTCTGCCCCATTCCCATGTCATTGCCATGCATACCTAGCTTTTTCAACAAAGACAGCGCTAACTAATTGATCGACGGAAGGCTTTGTTCTCTCTTTTTCCTGACAAGAAATGCCTGATGCTTATCAAATAATGTCACTAGTTTGATCTTTCATAATGAAAATTTGAGAGAAAAAGAATCTCCGTTGAAAGAAGAAAGATACTAATTTTTTTTTTTTTTACTGATTCTAATAATTTCTCTTACAACTTTTTAATATAATTAAGTTCTCTTGTACTCTATTTATAGAAATATAAATTCTCCAATTTCGTACTCTTAAACAAACTCTAATAATCAAATATTACTACTATTACCTGTAAATAAATAGAAACTCCTATTACAATTATAATTTAACTTTGACTCTTAAAAAATAGAAACTATTTTAAATAGAACTCCTGATTTAACTCAGCTTTGACCAACCCTACAACAAAAAGAGCTTCTACATCGATTTAAAATTGATGTGAAAACGAAACGACGTACCAATGTTTATGACGCTGACGTTCTAAGGTGGGGGCAAAGACGTCAGTTTTAAACCGACATGAGAACCTTATTTTTTTAAAAAAAATAATAAAACATAGCCATCGTCTTCCTCCCGTGGACCGCTCCATTGTCTTCCTCCACGACACCATCGCCGACCGCCGCAGCAAGCTCGACATCATCTCGAATTCGAATAAAAATTTATCATCATCATCATCAAACTTAAAATATTTCAGAGTCAGAAAACAAAAAAAATAAAAATTCATTCTTTACACTCCACAAAACCATAAAGATCGAGATATTTCAAACTCAAAAAATTATCATCATCAAACTTATTATCATCATTATCAAAATTATCTTCACAATGTAAATCCATTCTTTACACTCCAAAAAAATAAAAATAAAATCCATTCGCACCCAAATCCCAATCACGGGCTCCGTCGCTCCCACGAGCTCCACCTCTGCTCCATCACCACGAGCTCCACTGCCACCACCGAGCACCATGAGCCACCGAGCACTACGAGCTCCACTGCCACCACCGCCACTCCCAAAGTACTCAAACGCCACTCGCCCTCCACCGCTAACAGATCCATTCGCCCTCCACCGCTACCGAGCTCTCAAATCCCAACCACTGCTCCTGAGTTCCACTCACTCTCTAGTTGGAGCTTGTTGTTGCTCTGCTCGGAACAAAACTCCACTCACCCTCCACCACCACCGAGCTCCCAAATCCCAACCACCGCCACCGAGTTTCACTCGCCCTCCAGTCGGAGCTTGCTATTGCTCTGCTCAGAATAGAGCTCCCGCTGCATCCCATTGCTGTTGTCGCTATAGCTCATGCGACGTTGACGCCAATGAATAGAGCTCCAGCTGCAAGTCGGAGGCGAGCTTGAGGAGGCGCAGGGCTTTTGAGATCTGATCGGTAATTTGAGAGGGAGAGAGGCAATGAGCGCGGGAATTTGATTCTTTTGGGGTTTGAGAGGGAAACGAATTTTGGGAAAATGACGTCGATTCATTTTGAACCGACGTGTTAATTTTCGGAAATGATGTTGATTCATTTTCAGAACCAATGTCACAAGCCTTTTTTATTTAAAAAAAGACTTTGGAGAACCGACGCCGGTTCTTTGGTTTGAGTTCTACTTTGGTGCTAAGGAGAATCGACGTTATAAATTTTTCAACATATTATAAAAATACCACCTCCTCTATTTTTGAGTTTCTACGTCGGTTCTTTGAAAAACCGACGTTTAAGTTTTTCAACATATCACAAAAATATCACCGCATCTATTTCACATTATTGTGTTACTGAAACCGACTTCAAACGTGCAACGTAAAAGCCAAATTTTGTACTAGTGAAAACCTTTTATCAAAATGATTTGGAATTGAATTATCTTTCCAACATCCTCCCTTAATTCAATTTTTTCATAAAACACACGGTCTTGTAATCTCATATCTTCACAAAAGTGTCCTTAAATAACTTAATAAAAATATTGACTTGATCTTCTACTTTGATGTAATGTAATACGATCTCCTCGTTCTTTACTTGTTGGTTGTAGAAGTATCGGGTCATATTCAAATTTTGATAAAAATAACTTCTTAATTGATGTAGTTGTAATACATTATCGTCTTCTTTTGATTTTCTTTTTACGCTCAACCCCTGCTAGCTTTCACTTATCAAAATAAGAACAACATTGGATTCAACTGAATAATCTTGCCTTCTTCATTAATAATTTCTACTTTTAAATTTTCGTAGAATCCTTCTTTCTCAGATTTTCCCAAAATTTTTTTCTTTTATGTCTTCCTTTGTAACAAGAAAAATTACTCTTACCATTTCTTGCCTTTGGCCTTGAACTCCACCTCGAACCTTTTCTTGATGAAGTCTGAGGTGCTCCTTTTTGATAACTTTGTCCTCTTCTTTTATGTTATGGTCGTCCTAAAAGATAAGATATCTTAATTTTTTTTACCAATCTTCATAACTTATTCAAAAGTTCTCCTCATTTTGCACTTCTTTCTTTACTTTTGATGCAAATATAAGCTGAAGTGCTTGATTTTCTACATTTAGAAAATCAGCACTGCTTTACTCTATTTCATTATTGTAACTATCACTTATTAATCTTGATTATTTCTTTTATTCTTGTTTTTCTTTTGCTATCTCTTGCACGTCTTCACATTCTTCTTTCTTTTTGCCTTTTTTCTTCCATTTTCTCGCTTTTCTTCCTTTCTTTTTGAATCTTTGCTTCTTCTTCTCTTTCTTTTTTTGTTTCTTCTTCTCTTTTTTTTCTCTCATCTCTTGCATATTATTCTTCTCTTCCTTCTTCTTCCTCCTTTACTTTTTTTTCTTCTCCTCATCCTCTTCATTCTCTTTTTAAAATCTTATTCTCATGGATTTGCATGTCTTTCATGAGTTGATCTTTTTTGAAATCTTTTATACCTTGAACTTTTCCATCTCCTTTTGATATTCATAGATTTCTTTAATTCCTTCCATGCCTTCTTCGAACTCGCAGTGGTCAAATTCTGACCCTCACAAGGATCAAACGTGTTCTTCGCCATCAGAATCTTCCGAAGGCACTCGCAAGAAAAATTATCTGAGCAATTTCCCGAAGAGCAGCATCCAGAATACTCCCGAGACCATTTCCTTCTCCAGAGGAAATTTATTGTCCCGAGAGTGTTCATCCTCTCGAAATTAGTTCTCCCGACCGATCAAGATAAATCTCAACAAACAACTCCCATGATATCCGCATACTCTCATGGAGTCAAATACGCTGCCAAGTCATTTCACGTTTTAAACGTTGCAACAATTCCTACTTCAATGTAGACTGTTACATAAGTTAACATAAATCACTCCCTTGTTGGAAAGAGAGATTTACTGATGGGAAAGTTGATAAGGATCGTCGAGGGGTTGTCGAGTGATCGCCGAGGAAGTCGACGACGAAGACGAAGGGAACAGCAGCAGAAAACAAGCCAACAGCAGAAGGTGCAGGTTGGCCGGTCGACCGGCCCGGTCGACTGGCCCGCAGTATCAGAAGCTCGGTCGACTGGCCCGGTTGACCGACGTGCACAACGTGCACAAGTAAGAGCTCGGTCGACCGTCCGGTCGACCGACTGAAGTGACCCAACTCTCTGTTGGGCACCCGGTCGACCGCCCGTCGACCGGTGGAAGGGTCGGTCGACCGCCCGGTCAACCGACAAGCGGGTGCGGGCTGCGAGTGCAGATTTGAAAATCTGTTTGTATTTAAGGGGTTGGCTGTTTTCTAGGGTTTGTATCTTGTTGAAGATCCTTGAGAAGAAAAAGGCTGGAGATCTCTTGCATTCAAAGAGGCTGCTAGCCATTGTAATCTTCTTTCAAGTAAATTAATCTCTCTTCTGATTGCCCCGAGGACGTAGGCGTTGAGGCCGAACCTCGTTAAATTGGTTGTTTGCGTGTGTTCTTTCTCTGGTGATTGTTTTTGTGCCGGTTGTGATTGTTATTCGTGCGTGAGAGATTCAAGGAGGGATCCTCTATCAGGTTGTTGTCGCTGGCGCAACAAGTGGTATCAGAGCTTCCAGGTTTGGCTTGGGATTTCTGGAGATTCGGAGGGCTTGAGATCTGATTCGGTAGAGATCGTGTGTCGATCTCAGATCAGAGGTATTGGTGTTCGTGGGATCGTGTGTCGATCTCAGGAGGACGCAAGGAGGGCTCGTGGAATCTGTGGTGGAGTAGATCCGGAGAGAAACTCGATCTAGGGTTTCAAGGGAAAGGTAAAAATCTAATTTTTATCTGAGTAGTGATCTATTTCCAGTTGGTTGTTCTTCCACATAGATAGAAGATCAAGTAATCTCAATGGCAGAAGAAATTGCTTCGGTTAAGACCATGCATCCTCATCCGAGGATCGACGTGGTGAAGTTCAATGGTACAAATAACTTCGGGATGTGAAGATGTGAGGCTATGGATGCCCTGAATGCATCGAATCTCGAGGATACTCTCCTATTAGAGAAGAAGAAGAGCACGACCACTGATGAAGAGTGGGCAAGATGAACAGGTCGGCATGTGGATTGATACGTTCATGTTTGTCGCAATACATAAAATACCTTGCACAACATGAGATGTCGGCGAAGAAACTGTGGGAAACCCTTGCGAGGAAATACCTGACTAAGAGTGTTGAGTTCAGGTTGCAGCTTAAGAGTAAGCTGTACAGTTTTCAAATGAAGAAGGGAAGCACAGTGAATGAACACATTAACCAATATACTAAGCTTCTTACAGACTTGGTAAACGTAGATGTCACGATAGTTGAGGAAGATAAGGTGATCGTCTTTCTGAACTCACTCCCGGCGGAGGAGTATGAGACATGTACTCTGACCTTCATCAATGGAAGGCAGACCTTGGACTACCATGAGGTGTCGTCTGCATTGACAAGTTATGAGACGAGGAGAAAGGAGAGGCATCCTTCTCAGTCAAGCTCATCGGCGGAGGCACTGGAAATAAGTGGTAGGGGTTCATCAAGGAAGGGCAAGGAGGTGAGAGGAAGATCAAAGTCCAGATCAGGCTATAGAAATCTGAAGAGGAATCAGTGTGCCTTCTGTAGGGAGATAGGGCACTGGAAAGTGGACTGTCCGAAGTTCAAGGGGAAGAAGAAGGAGTCGAAGGCTGAAGCAAATCTATCAAAGGTGACGAATACTCAGAGGAGTAGTTCACAGGCAGATGGATCAGATTCGGACTCGTCAGGTTTCTCATTTTCAGTCAGTTCTCCCATCATTGGTAACTCATGGAAAGATGAGTGGATTCTGGATACAGGTACAACATACCATGCGTGCCCTAACCGGGACTGGTTTTCCAACTTTGAGAAGCTGGAGGAGTGTTCGGTCGTTATGGGCGACGATCACCCATGTAGCGTGGAGGGTGTAGGTACAGTCCGAATTAGGATGTTTGATGGGATGGAAAGGGAGCTGAAGGGAGTGAGGTATGTACCTCAGTTGAGGAGAAATCTACTCTCCGTGGGAACTTTGGAAGCATCGGGCATGGTGATATCTATTCGAGATGGCGATCTCAGGATGATCAAGGGCTCGATGGTGATGATGAAGGGCGTCCGCCGAGGCAATCTCTACTACTTGAAGGATAGTACGATTACAGATCAGGTGGAGACTTCGAGTTCCTCAGATGATGGTGGCCCGGAAGTCTGGCAAGGAAAGGTCGGACAGGAAGAAGAAGAAGAATCTTTGCGAGCTCCTGCAAAGAAGGAAATGGAAGGCGCTGCTACCTGCAAGTTAGAAGGTGGACACAGCGTTCTGGACAAGAAGAAGGTGAGATTCAGCACCAGTACTCACTACAATGAAGGTCTTCTTGATTGTGTTCACATGAGCGTATGGGGACCTGCTAAGACAGCATCGCTTGGAGGTCACAGGTACTTTATCTCTTTTGTTGATGGTTCATCTAGGCAGGTTTGGATATATCCCATGAGACAAAGGAGTGAAGCCCTAGATGTGTTGGTGAAGTGGAGAGGAAGAATGGAGAGGCAGATAGGTAGGAAGATAAAGGAGCTTCATATTGGTAAAGTTGAAAAGGACACGTACCAGTTCCTACGATTTGGCCAGAACACAGGTATAGCAACTCACTTCACAACAGGTACAGATGGTTTGGCTAAGGAAGTAATCCGTCCCTTGCTGGAGGAGGTTCGGAGGTTGTCGTCTAATGCAGGATTAGACAGGTCGTTTTGGGCTGAGGCGACTGAGTATGCTAGCCATCTCATGAACAGATCGACTGCGATAGGAGGTAAAGCTCCATTGGATATTTGGTCTGGGAAAGCTGCTCAAGATCATTGTTTGCTGCGAGAGTTTGGAAGTCCGGCCTACTTCATTGCCAAGAATGGCAAGTTGAATCCGCGAGCAAAGAGGTTTGTCCATTTGGGCGTCAAAGGAAACAACTACAGGTTGTGGGACCCCGAAGACAAGAAGATCGTGATGAGCAGGTATGTCACTTTTGGAGAGACTTCAGTGTTAAAGTCCACCGTCTCTCAGCAGGTGAAGAGGACGGAGACCAAGGAAGGATCGCAGCGGGTGGAGGTTGATGCTACTCCATCATCTCCAGTTGGTTCGGCATTTGAGGAGACTTCACCGGATGTGACACCGGGTGGAGATCATGATACCAGGGTTGATGCTGAACAGGTTGAAGACATTGCTGAGGATGTCGAGTTGTTTGCAGCTATTAGAACCAAGGTGAAACCACGCTTGTGGGGAAAAAAGCATGAATCTCAAGCTTGTGATCGTGACAAGCTGACGTTGAAGGCCGTTGTCCTCCATGATGGTCGGGAAGAGGTTCATATGACTCGGTCAAAAAGGTTCACTCCTACAAATAGAGGTACCAGTGCTTGAGCTTGATGAAGCTCATCTAAATGAACTACGGTTGGCTTGATCCTTTTGGGCAAAGGTATGTAGGCAGCCGTAAAGGCGCAGCCATTTGGTGATGCAACTCTTATGAAGCTATTTGGGTTCTCGAGAAGTTGTTTGAATCTTCACGTAGAGGTGGAGAGTTGTGGTCGATGGAACTTCACGTAGAGGTGAAGTGTTGTGGCCAGTTGAACTTCACGCAGAGGTGAAGAGTTGTGGCCGTTTGGAGCTTCACGTAGAGGTGAAGAGTGTAACAACCAAAATTTTATTTTATCTAATTTCTCCTCATCTTAATTATTAAGAATTTTTGTTTAAGGCATTATCTAGAAGTAGTCACCCTCCCATATTTCAATATCAACAACTTGAGCTTAATTAGTTGACCCACTCCCCTTTCTAAAAGTTTTTATTAACTATTTGATTGTGGTGACTAAAAATGTATGGCATGAAGGCTTATGTGCATGTATTTTTGGGCAAATTTATGACTTAAGCAATGGTAAAAGATAATTTCAAACTAATCCTTCACATCCCCTTAATCAACTAAGCTTACCCTAATATCTTTTTAGTGGTAGGTATGCATGTAGGGGAAGATTAAAGGGCTAAGATCTCTTTGAGATTGGGATTTTCATGTGGCATCTTGAGAGGGGGTCTTGGCCAAGTGGCAACATGAGAGAACCCCCACCTAGTTACTTGCAATCCCAAGGGTTAACTACCAAGCTTGCCTCTTCCTCTTCCTCTCCCAAATTCTGCAATTTTCCCTCTCATTTGTGAAGAACTTGAAACCCTAAATCCTCCATTTCATCTCCTCTCTAGTATTTGAAGGAAAGAAACTAGGATACCCTCTCTAGCCCTAAATCCTAGCCTCTCTCAGCTCTGAATCAAGATTTCACGAGAAGGGGGGAAGAAACACGTGCGCGTAGCAGCAGAGCCGCAGCAGCACGCGAGCTGCTGCTACTTTGCCGCAGAACCGCGGCAAAGAGGAGGAATCCGCGGCAAATCAGGGAGGGGAAGTCCGGATCTTTGTAGGAGAGATTCCTGGTTAGCTGGGGGAGAAATCTTGCACTGCCAAACAGAGTTTTCCTGAAGTCTAATTCTCTGTTTCAGAGTTATAAAGCATAGTGAGTAAATCTAACTCTTAGGGATATATTTTTCTATCAAGATTTGAAAATCAGAATTTTTCTTTTGTATGGGTGACCCATAAGTGTGCTAATTTTTGTTATATTGTTGTTTTACTTGTGGTTGTCCTCAACTAAATGAAATTTATGAGCATCACTTAGTTGTGGTGTGTCTATGTTAGGTTGTGATGAGATGCATGGGTAATGTACATGCTCTAGCTTAAATATCACGCTTAAATGAGAGGGTTTAGCATCTTAATTCGCTGTTTGGTGATTAACTTTAGGTTAATTGAAATGAGAAAGGGTATTATATGCTTGTTATGTCTCTACATTACATCGATATGATATGCGTGTGTAGAACTCATATTCTAGTATATTATGTATGCCTATTGAGCCAATTTATCAAGTTATTTTGCTATCTTTCTTGATCAATATCATGATGGTCGATTCGATATAGATATTGTATAAACTTAGCTCTTTATAAAATAGAAACAATGTGATGCATATGCGAAGCATACGATTCATATTAAAATCACCCCATAGATGCCGATTAATTGACTTGAAGTTTACTTTATGTTCACAAAAGTACATGGGGAATAATCCCTCCTTATGTCATAACATTATGTTGTGTACTAGTGAGTACATGTGGATGATGCATAGGTTCATGCGGGGTTGGAAGTGGCGCACTATGGCGTTGCCATGATTTTGGGAAACCCAAGTGCATGTTTCTTTATTGTTGCACATTATTTTCGGGCATGACGTGTAAATAGTTCTACATTGTTTATTATGAATATGATAACTTAAACCTTGCATGATGCATTTGTATTAACGGAGGAAGGGGCCGTGCGGGAGCCGGTAGGAGGGGGGAAGACGGGGATTTGACATATACTTATGAATATATATATATAAGGAGGAAGGGGCCGTGCGGGAGCCGGTAGGAGGGGGGAAGACGGGGAAACATATATGTTTTATATGAATTATATATAAGGAGGAAGGGGCCGTGCGGGAGCCGGTAGGAGGTGGAAGACGGGAAAATTTCATTTAGATTGAATGATATCTAAAAGTGAACTGTCAAGTTGCATTCATGATTGAAAATGCTTGTGTTAAACTAAAATGTCACTTTATGTGTATAACGAGCCGAGTTGATGTGAGTGGACTCATCCACGAGAATTTCATACATATTCATACAATTATATCTTTTGTGTCATGATATAGTTAAATGCAACTTTTGATAGTGGAGTCATGTAGACCACATGTGTATGGAGCTTGGAACAAGTAAGGTAGCTTGAATAAGTTGTTGTTTATGGGACTCATTGTAATTTACCTCTTCTAAACTGTTTATCTTATGAAATTATTATACCAACACCCTACGGCATGGTTTACTCATTGAGCTGTCGAGCTCATTTTATTTTCTTTCCATCTTTTCAGGTTTGGATAAGGGTAAGAGGCCACTCTAACTGCAAGAGTTAAGTTATGGATTATGTGACATGTTGTGGTACCATTTTGTTTAGCCTGGTTATATTAAATGTGTATGTATGGACTTTACCAAGTCCTTTGTCTCTATGGAACATGTTGGGATGTAATTGATGTATATTTGTCTTTAAGGTATTGGAAACTAGGAACTTTCATGTGATGTAATGTTTTGGATTGTGAATTCCTTGGTTATGTTATGTTTTTGGACTTCGAAAGATGGCTATGTGTGGGAATATGATTGTTGGAAAAGTTAACCTTGGTGATGTTGTGATGAAAAGATATATGCTTGTGATGGAGGATGCAAGTTATGACATTATGTATATAGTTAAGTTTTGATGAGTTGTGCCATGATAAGTAGGCCGTGTGGGCCGAAATCTTTGATGGGATTAAGTAGGCCTTTGAGCCGAAATTGTGGGTTATTGTAAGTGGAATAAATGAAATATTAAGGATAATGCTGCCAAAATTTTTATAAGAGAAATGGAGATAATTTGTGTTTTAGGCCTAATCTTGTTTATTAGAGCCGGGACCGTTACAGTTGGTATCAGAGCATGGTTTAGGCAAGGTTAGCCTAGATAGGTGTAGTATGTGGGACTGATTATGAGATCATGTGAAAATTTTATGTGTGCTAGGGTAAGTTCGAGATGGGGTATTAGGATGTAGTAGAGTCTTAGGGTATTTGACCCTGAAATGTGGGATATTTAATTGTTCTCTACATTTGAATGTGGGTACCCGCATACCTTAATTCAAATGGATCTTGCAAGGGGTGCGGGCCCTTCTGTAAGAAATTCCAGTGTTATGGGACACCGGAAAGGGAGAGCAATCAAAATATCACATTAGTCAGGGTTAAACCTATTGGAAGGACAGATGTGCATAGGGAAAAATTTATGAAAGATCGGCATGGTTAAATGAGTGGTGATTTTCTATCATGTCTTGTTATATATTCATGCAAATCATTACTTTGGGGAGAATTGGAAGATACATCGTCTAATATAAATGTCTTACTTCTACAGATGGGAGATTCTGAGATGACTGGATCATCATCTGACGGTCCGAAGTCGGAAAGTTTAAGTTGGATTGCGGACCAGATGGACTGGGAATTTGAATCTGATGAGACCGATCCAGATGTCATTCTGAAAGGTCCCCCAGACAGTTCAGATGCAGGGATTCGCTTGGGGCTAAATGAGAAAGATGACATTAGTGAGGCAGAAAGTGCCATAAGGAACGCACCAGCAGCTGAGGACCTGGGAGTCCTACCTAATGATGAGATGAACCCTGACGGAAGGATTTTCGTTGGGGGTATTTGGTGGGATTCCAGTTGGGTAGAAGATATGGACCTGTACGATGATAATGAAAATTGGGGATGTGATTTTGATGCTGTACTGGAGGAAGTAGAAGAGGACCCTGAAGAAGAAGAACCAGAAGAAGAGGATCCAGAAGAAGAAGACCCAGAAGAAGAACCTGTAGGGGACGACCGGGAGGAAAGCTCCTCGGGTTCTAACATTACCCCTTGATAGGAGTTTAGATGGGTGGCATTTTTTGTTTTTGCTGTTTTTATTTTTGAAGAAAAGGAATGTTGATTCACATAAGTGATATTTTTTTTGTAAAGAAAGTGGTTGTCAATAGCTATATATGAACATGTGTCCCTTTATGTCTGCATTGGTATGCTTTGAATGAATGCAGTCATGCTAATGTATACGTCACCATGAAAACATTTTATGCATAAATGAAATCAGTGTTTTGTTTGTGAACCATTCTACTTATTATCATTGAGTTACCATTGATTAAGTTCAACTATTCTTCTAGGTATTAGATGGATTTAAATTTTCCTCCATCCGATGCCAACTCGGAGGGCAACGTCCCATTGCACAGCGCAATTGGGAGCGTCCATCTCCCGGCAAGTCAAGAATTTCTGAGTGGGCAATCTAATGCTAATCGGGGAATGCCAGACAGAATCCCAGATTGGCTGTTGCAGCTAGCAAGTGTAAACAACCCCCGTAGAGCTCTTGAACAATTTCAAAAGCTAAACCCACCAGCTTTCAGAGGAGGAGTTGACCCTATTCAAGCTGAAGAATGGCTCCGTCAAATTGAAAAGATACTGGATGTAATGGAATGTACTGAAAACCAGCGGGTATCTTTCGCCTCTTTCATGTTCTAAGGAGAGGCTGAACGCTGGTGGGAGATGGTAAAAGGAGGAGCTAGGACCCTGGGAAGGGAGATCTCTTGGAACTTCTTAATTAAAAAGTTCAATGAAAAGTACATCCCTGGAGTAGTGAAGGACCGACTTGCAATGGAATTCCAAGATCTAAAACAGGAGCAATGGACAGTGAGTCAATATGAAGCTAAATTCACTCAACTGTCCAGATATGCTGAGAAATTGGTGTCCGATGAGGAAGATAGGACGAAAAGATTCGTTAGGGGCTTGAAGCCAGAAATCAGGAATAAGCTGATCCCTTTCCAACTACAAGTTTACAGTCAAGCTGTGGAGAAAGCAATGGAAATTGAAAGGGACATACAGGAGAGCCAGGAGATGAGGACCAGGGAACTGCCCTATATGAAGCGCCCCCGGTATAATAATGCCCCGAGCTTTGGGACTCAGTCAATGAGGCCCGACAGAGGTACTGGATCTTCCTTCATGCCCGCCCAGGAAAACAAGATGAACACATGGCCCAAGAATAGGGGATTACCCCATTCGGCATCACCAGTGTCCTCCCAACGCTCCAACTTTACAGGAAACCAGTGGTGTCCAAGGTGCAACCGAAGTCACACTGACAGTTGCGCCGCTGGTAAGCAATGCTTTGTCTGCGGCAGAATGGGCATATGAGGAGGGACTGCCCAAACTTGCATGGATACCCAGGAGCTAGCAGAGGAACGGGAAGACCAACCATGGGCATCGCCCCTACAACAGGAGGACCAGCTACCGCCTATCGGCAACCTTTCAACAGAACTCGCTCGGCCATGACACAAGCATCAGTACAGCAACCCAGAGTTCAAGAAAGGATGAATGCAATCACTCAGCAGGAGGCTCGAGCATCCAATGCCGTGGTGGAAGGTACCGTCTGTGTATCCGATAATATTGCTCGAGTATTGTTTGATCCCGGTGCTACCCACTCTTTTATTTCTTCATCTTTTGCTGCAATTATTAACAAGGAATCCGAACCTTTGAACTATCAACTAGTGGTGTCAACCCCTGTAGGCGCCAAAGTGACCACTAGCGAGTATTATAAGGGGTGTAAATCATCATAGGTGAGATGAAGACACAGGCAGACCTGATTAAACTAGGAGAAATGGAATTTGACATCATCCTAGGAATGGATTGGTTGTCAACATATCGGGTTCATGTAGACTGTTACCAGAAGAAAATAATTTTTAAGTTAGAGGGAACTCCCGAAAGAGTTTATGAAGGGATGAAGAATAAAATTTGCACTCCAGTCATTTCTACCTTAAAGGCCACTAAATTATTGAGGCAAGGGTGTCAAGGATTTTTGGCAACCCTTATTGGTGAAGAAGACATGAAGATTAAGATTGAAAACATAGAGGTTGCAAGAGACTATCCTGATGTTTTTCCGGAGGATCTACCCGGCTTACCCCCAGATAGAGAAGTAGAATTTTCCATTAATCTTCTACCTGGGACAAGTCCCATATCCAGGGCACCTTATAGAATGGCACCCGCAGAAATGAATGAATTGAAGGACCAGTTGCAAGAGTTGCTAAGCCTCGGGTTTATTCGGCCAAGTGTATCACCTTGGGGTGCTCCGGTGTTATTTGTTAAGAAGAAGGATGGGAGCATGAGGCTGTGTATAGATTATCGAGAGCTGAACAAGGTCACTATCAAGAATCGATATCCACTGCCAAGGATTGATGATCTCTTTGATCAACTTCAGGGTGCCAGCATATTTTCCAAGATAGATCTAAGATCAGGATACCATCAATTAAAGATCAAACCAGAAGATGTTTCTAAGACTGCCTTTCGGACCAGATATGGCCATTATGAGTTTTTAGTAATGCCATTTGGCTTGACCAATGCTCCAGCAGCATTTATGGATTTGATGAATAGAATTTTCCAGCCATACCTAGATCAGTTCGTAGTGGTGTTCATTGATGACATACTAATCTATTCAAAAAGTAAAGAGGATCATGAAAGACACTTGAGGATAGTGTTACAATTATTGAGAGAGAAGCAACTTTATGCAAAGCTTAAGAAGTGTGAGTTCTGGCTAAATGAAGTTGGGTTCTTGGGTCACATCATAAATGAGGAAGGAATATCAGTGGACCCTGCAAAGATCGAGGCGATAAAGGGGTGGCCTCGACCTACCAATGTCACAGAGGTGCGAAGCTTCCTAGGATTGGCTGGGTATTATCGGAGATTTGTAGAAGGATTTTCCAAGATAGCTGCACCCTTATCCCAGTTAACCAAGAAAGGCCTCAAATTCCATTGGGGAGATGATCAGGAGAAAAGCTTTCAAGAACTAAAGGATAAGCTAACATCGGCTCCAATCTTAGCCATGCCCATTGGAAACGAAGGTTATGTTATTTTCAGTGATGCGTCAAAGTCAGGCCTGGGTGTGTATTGATGCAGCATGAGAGAGTAATTGCATATGCTTCCAGACAACTAAGGAACCATGAGAAAAATTACCCAACCCATGACCTTGAGTTAGCTGCAGTCATTTTTGCCTTAAAGATTTGGCGGCACTACCTTTATGGAGTATCATGTGATATATATACAGATCATAAAAGTCTGAAATATATTTTCACCCAAAAGGAATTGAATATGCGCCAAAGAAGATGGTTGGAGTTGATGAAGGATTATGATTTGGACATTCATTATCACCCTGGGAAGGCCAATGTGGTGGCTGACGCGTTGAGCCGGAAGTCTGGAGGATCCTTAGCAGTATTGTTGACACAGCAATCGGAGTTGTTAAGGGAGATGGAAAGAATGCAACTTGAAATTCACATAAGAGGGTCCCGGAATGGAGTGAACCAGATAAATCAAATTAGTATTGGTTTCGATCTCTATGAAGAAATCAAGGAAGCTCAAAGGAAAGATGACCAGACGGCTAAAATTTTTGAGAAAGTGCAAAGAGGTGAAACCCAAGAATTTACCATTTCCAAGGAATTGCTAAGGAAGGGAAACCGAATAGTTGTACCTCCAGATTTTAAGCTCAAGGAGCAAATTTTAACTGAAGCCCATTGCACCCCTTACACCGCACATCCTGGAACAACCAAGATGTATCAGGATTTGCAGGCAAACTTTTGGTGGGAAGGAATGAAGAAGGACATAACAAATTTTGTGCAGAGATGTTTGATATGCCAACAAGTTAAGGCTGAACACAAGAAGCCTCCGGGACTCCTCATGCCCTTACAAATCCCTGAATGGAAGTGGAGCAACATTACTATGGATTTTGTGACAGGACTCCCTAGATCCCCTCAAGGATATGATGCCATCTGGATGATAGTCGATCGACTTACAAAGTCCGCTCATTTCCTACCCATCCGAATAAACTATTCGATGGATAGATTAGCCCAGATCTACCTCCGAGAGATAATCAGGATTCATGGAGTTCCTGAGACGATTGTGTCAGATCGTGACCCTCGGTTTCAGTCAAGGTTATGGATCAGTCTATCCCAAGCTCTGGGCACCAAGCTACACCCAAGTACAGCTGCTCATCCGCAAACCGACGGACAATCAGAAAGAACTATACAAATATTGGAAGATATGCTGAGAGCATGCGTGTTGGATTTCGGGGAAATTGGGAGAGATACCTATCATTAGTGGAGTTTGCATATAACAATAGTTATCAATCTACTATTGGAATGCCGCCATTCGAAGCCTTGTACGGCAGGAAGTGTAGATCTCTGATTTGTTGGGAAGAAATTGGAGACCGAACATTATTCGGAGCCGATATAGTGGTAGATACAACAGAGAAGATCCGGATGATAAGAAAGAGAATGAAAGCGGCCCAGAGTAGACAGAAGACATATGCGGATCGGCGCCGAAGACCTTTGGAGTTTGCAGAAGGCGACAAAGTTTTCTTGAAGGTATCACCAATAAAAGGAATGGTACGGGGTGGCAAACGGAATAAGTTAGACCCCCGGTATATTGGACCCTTTGAAATACTGAAAAGAATTGGACCTCTGGCGTATCGGTTAGCCTTACCACCAGAGATTGAGAAAATACATGACGTAATTCATGTGTCCCAATTGAGGAAGTATGTGCCAGATCCGAGCCATGTTCTTAAATACTCACCACTGCAGCTCCAAGAAGACTTGTCATATACTGTGGAGCCGGTGCAAATCCTAGATAGAAAAGAGAAGCAACTGCGAAACAAAGCAATCCCTTTAGTGAAGGTTTTATGGAGAAGTAAAGAGATTGAAGAAGCTACCTGGGAATCAGAGGAAGAGATGATGCAGAACTACCCACAACTTTTCCAAGGTACGTCAGGCTTCGGGACGAAGCTCTCTTTTAGGAGGGGAGAAATGTAACAACCAAAATTTTATTTTATCTAATTTCTCCTCATCTTAATTATTAAAAATTTTTGTTTAAGGCATTATCTAGAAGTAGTCACCCTCCCATATTTCAATATCAACAACTTGAGCTTAATTAGTTGACCCACTCCCTTTCTAAAAGTTTTTATTAACTATTTGATTGTGGTGACTAAAAATGTATGGCATGAAGGCTTATGTGCATGTATTTTTGGGCAAATTTATGACTTAAGCAATGGTAAAAGATAATTTCAAACTAATCCTTTCACATCCCCTTAATCAACTAAGCTTACCCTTATATCTTTTTAGTGGTAGGTATGCATGTAGGGGGAAGATTAAAGGGCTAAGATCTCTTTGAGATTGGGATTTCCATGTGGCATCTTGAGAGGGGGTCTTGGCCAAGTGGCAACATGAGAGAACCCCCACCTAGTTACTTGCAATCCCAAGGGTTGACTACCAAGCTTGCCTCTTCCTCTTCCTCTCCCAAATTCTGCAATTTTCCCTCTCATTTGTGAAGAACTTGAAACCCTAAATCCTCCATTTCATCTCCTCTCTAGTATTTGAAGGAAAGAAACTAGGATACCCTCTCTAGCCCTAAATCCTAGCCTCTCTCAGCTCTGAATCAAGATTTCACGAGAAGGGGGAAGAAACACGTGCGCGTAGCAGCAGAGCCGCAGCAGCACGCGAGCTGCTGCTACTTTGCCGCAGAACCGCGGCAAAGAGGAGGAATCCGCGGCAAATCAGGGAGGGGAAGTCCGGATCTTTGTGGGGGAGATTCCTGGTTTGCTGGGGGAGAAATCTTGCACTGCCAAACAGAGTTTTCCTGAAGTCTAATTCTCTGTTTCAGAGTTATAAACCATAGTGAGTAAATCTAACTCTTAGGGATATATTTTTCTATCAAGATTTGGAAATCAGAATTTTTCTTTTGTATGGGTGACCCATAAGTGTGCTAATTTTTGTTATATTGCTGTTTTACTTGTGGTTGTCCTCAACTAAATGAAATTTATGAGCATCACTTAGTTGTGGTGTGTCTATGTTAGGTTGTGATGAGATGCATGGGTAATGTACATGCTCTAGCTTAAATATCACGCTTAAATGAGAGGGTTTAGCATCTTAATTCGTTGTTTGGTGATTAACTTTAGGTTAATTGAAATGAGAAAGGGTATTATATGCTTGTTATGTCTCTACATTACATCGATATGATATGCGTGTGTAGAACTCATGTTCTAGTATATTATGTATGCCTATTGAGCCAATTTATCAAGTTATTTTGCTATCTTTCTTGATCAATATCATGATGGTCGATTCGATATAGATATTGTATAAACTTAGCTCTTTATAAAATAGAAACAATGTGATGCATATGCGAAGCATACGATTCATATTAAAATCACCCCATAGATGCCGATTAATTGACTTGAAGTTTACTTTATGTTCACAAAAGTACATGGGGAATAATCCCTCCTTATGTCATAACATTATGTTGTGTACTAGTGAGTACATGTGGATGATGCATAGGTTCATGCGGGGTTGGAAGTGGCGCACTATGGCGTTGCCATGATTTTGGGAAACCCAAGTGCATGTTTCTTTATTGTTGCACATTATTTTCGGGCATGACGTGTAAATAGTTCTACATTATTTATTATGAATATGATAACTTAAACCTTGCATGATGCATTTGTATTAACGGAGGAAGGGGCCGTGCGGGAGCCGGTAGGAGGGGGAAGACGGGGATTTGACATATACTTATGAATATATATATATATAGGAGGAAGGGGCCGTGCGGGAGCCGGTAGGATGGGGGAAGACGGGGAAACATATATGTTTTATATGAATTATATATAAGGAGGAAGGGGCCGTGCGGGAGCCGGTAGGAGGTGGAAGACGGAGAAATTTCATTTAGATTGAATGATATCTAAAAGTGAACTGTCAAGTTGCATTCATGATTGAAAATGCTTGTGTTAAACTAAAATGTCACTTTATGTGTATAACGAGCCGAGTTGATGTGAGTGGACTCATCCACGAGAATTTCATACATATTCATACAATTATATCTTTTGTGTCATGATATAGTTAAATGCAACTTTTGATAGTGGAGTCATGTAGACCACATGTGTATGGAGCTTGGAACAAGTAAGGTAGCTTGAATAAGTTGTTGTTTATGGGACTCATTATAATTTACCTCTTCTAAACTGTTTATCTTATGAAATTATTATACCAACACCCTACGGCATGGTTTACTCATTGAGCTGTCGAGCTCATTTTATTTTCTTTCCATCTTTTCAGGTTTGGATAAGGGTAAGAGGCCACTCTAACTGCAAGAGTTAAGTTATGGATTATGTGACATGTTGTGGTACCATTTTGTTTAGCCTGGTTATATTAAATGTGTATGTATGGACTTTACCCAAGTCCTTTGTCTCTATGGAACATGTTGGGATGTAATTGATGTATATTTGTCTTTAAGGTATTTGAAACTAGGAACTTTCATGTGATGTAATGTTTTGGATTGTGAATTCCTTGGTTATGTTATTTTTTGGACTTCGAAAGATGGCTATGTGTGGGAATATGATTGTTGGAAAAGTTAACCTTGGTGATGTTGTGATGAAAAGATATATGCTTGTGATGGAGGATGCAAGTTATGACATTATGCATATAGTTAAGTTTTGATGAGTTGTGCCATGATAAGTAGGCCGTGTGGGCCGAAATCTTTGATGGGATTAAGTAGGCCTTTGAGCCGAAATTGTGGGTTATTGTAAGTGGAATAAATGAAATATTAAGGATAATGCTGCCAAAATTTTTATAAGAGAAATGGAGATAATTTGTGTTTTAAGCCTAATCTTGTTTATTAGAGCCGGGACCGTTACAAAGAGGCTTCACGTAGAGGTGAAGCGTTGTGGCCAGTTGGACTTCACGTAGTGATGAGGTGTTGTCATCTCGATAAACAGGTGATCTTCTGATGAGAAGATGTTGAGCTTGCATAAGGAGTGGTGTGCATCCAGTTGAAGCCGATGATGTTTGGTGTGCATCCAGTTGAAACCGATGATGTTTGGTGTGCTTTACACAGACTTGGTGGACCGTCAGTGGAAGATAGTAGACTAGATAGAGCTAGTCAGTTGGAGAGTCAGTGTTGGCTCGTGAGGAAGTCTTCGTGAGGTCGTGCAGTTGAGGAGTAGAAGCCACAGTATGGTGATCGGCATGTATGAAAATTCTCCTAAGGTGAAGTGCAGGGAAGGCATGTGCGATGTTTTCCGGGGATAGCTGAGCTAAAGATTCCAAGCCGAGATCGTGTGTCGATTTCGCCGAGATCGTGTGTCGATTTTGTCCGGTGCGCGCAAGCCGAGATCGTGTGTCGATTTCGCTGAGATCGTGTGTCAATTTCGCCAGGTGATGGACTGGGGTTCGTTGGAGATCGGCTCAGATTTTAGGAAAAATCTTCGCCGAGGTGGAGAATTGTTGGAGAGAGAGAGTTTACTGATGGGGAAGTTGATAAGGATCGTCGAGGGGTCGTCGAGTGATCGCCGAGGAAGTCGACGACGAAGACGAAGGGAAACAGCAGCAGAAAACAAGCCAACAGCAGCAGGTGCAGGTTGGCCGGTCGACCGGTCCGGTCGACTGGCCCGCAGTATCAGAAGCTCGGTCGACCGGCCCGGTCGACCGACGTGCACAACGTGCACAAGGAAGAGCTCGGTCGACCGCCCAGTCGACCGACTGAAGTGACCCAACTCTCTGTTGGGCACCCGGTCGACCCCCGGTCGACCGGTGGAAGGGTCGGTCGATCGCCCGGTCGACCGACAAGCGGGTGCGGCTGCGAGTGCAAATTTGAAAATCTGTTTGTATTTAAGGGGTTGGCTGTTTTTTAGGGTTTGTATCTTGTAGAAGATCCTTGAGAAGAAAAAGGCTGGAGATCTCTTGCATTCAAAGAGGCTGCTAGCCATTGTAATTTTCTTTCAAGTAAATTAATCTCTCTTCTGAATGGCCCGAGGACGTAGGCGTTGAGGCCGAACCTCATTAAATTGGTTGTTTGCGTGTGTTCTTTCTCTGGTGATTGTTTTTGTGCTGGTTGTGATTGTTCTTCGTGCGTGGGAGATTCAAGGACAGATCCTCCATCGGGTTGTTGTCGCTGGCGCAACATCCCTCAATCATGGGCATAACCCAGACCGTTACGAAGAAATCGCAACGTGCAAATTATACGGTTAATAAAATTCGCATGATTCGCACTCTCAATGAAGATTCTCCGAGTATAAATACACTAGGAGACCCTTTGAAAGGGGTAGATAAAAAAAGAGACAAAAAAGAGTCACGGAAAGATTTTAGAATTTTAGATACATAAAGACAGTTTTTATCTCTGTGGATCCACTGTAATTATTGAAAAATAGTGAATTCTCCCCGTGGTTTTCCCAAACTAGGTTTCCACGTAAAATGTGTGTATTTGCGATTGATTTTATGATTCTCTCTCTTGGGTCCAGATTAAGATTTGAAGTGTAAATAAATTCCTGCTGGAAATTTACCCCTATAAAACTCCACGACTATGTGAGTTATCTCTATCTTTCTCTCTTCATATGTATTCTGAAAAATATTCAAGCATATTTTGCTTTGCGCCTCTGATGATGTCAAAAGTATCTTCATACACTCCACCAGATATTAAGAAAATAGCAAATCTATCTCTTTTCTTTAAGTCATCAAATTAATCCCTTTAGTTTTACGTTAATCTGCTCCAATCTTTCGCCATCTCAAAATCTTTTTTAACGATATCCAACATGTGTTGAGAGATTAACAATTCTTTCATCTTGATATTCCAACTCTGGTAGTTATCTTTTGTGAGATGAGAAACACAAATTGTATCAACTTGTTAGCCATCTTCTTTTGAAGATCGACTTTGAATCAGTTGTTGACGATAATGATAATTGGTGCAACGTGAGTGAAGATTTATGGCTTTAATGCCTTTATTAATCTTTGATATAGAAAATATGAGAGAAGAAGAATGTCTATAGAGGAAGAAAATGTTGGGATTTGAGTCGAACAAATAGTCTCACATCGGCTAAACGTGTGGATGGTCTTGTGAAGTATTTAGGCAACTCTACATAAAAGGTTACTATTTTGAGATGGTACCCTAAGTCCTTCAGACAAACTTTATTTTATTGACTCTAATAAATTTTTCTTACAACTTTCTCATACAAAATTAGGCAATATTGTGCTCTATTTATAGAAACACAAATTCTTATATCTACTTCTACACAATACACAGATTGTAATAATCAAATACTCTTAGGGTCTGTTCGGTTGTCGTAACTGGCCGTAATTCGTAGTTGTAATTGGTAAAGTCTTTTACAATTGTAAATGAGTTACATGTATGTAAATTTTATGGTGTTTGGTTGGTAATATAAAATTGTAAAGTGGGAAAGTGTATTGTACTTTACGGTATTTGGTTGTCGTAATGTATAAGTCGTTAGTGAAAAAGTTGACCACAAAATTAACTATTTGGTGATTTTAAAAGTTTTAATACTGCAAATAAATATTAAAAAAGTTAAATATTAAAAAAATTTAATATTAATATAAAAAAATAATACAAATTTGTATGACCACAAATTAACTATAACTGGGCTGTAAGTGAGTGGTAACTGGGTTGCAAGTGAGTGTTAGTTGAGTTACGTAAGTCTTTTACGAATTACGGTCCAAACAAACGCCGTAGTTGTAACTGGGTAGTAAGTCATTTACGAATTACGGAGTTTTACGCGAAACAAACGGCCCCTTACTATTACATGAAAATTCAAATAAATAAAAACTTCTACTACAATAATAATTAGACTTAGGCACCTAAAGAAATAGAAGCCTTTCTAAATAAATACTCCTATTTTAACTCATTTTTGATCAAAACCCTTTAATAACCTAATTTGAAATTGAATTTTATTTCCAACAACTGGCGGCCACTGTTAAAGAAATTCACAACCACTGCAAATAAGCTCATGCTGATAAACCTCACACTTGCCTTCTTGTTATTAATTTATTTATTTATATTGAGTAAACCTAGGAAGCTACTTGCATAGTCTTTACTTCAACAAGCTACTGATTCCCGTGGATCGACAACGTGGAAAAATTAATTCGCCAATCACAGTAAAATAATTAATACTTAATTGTGTATAAATTGATAAAATTATATTTAATTATAAGACAAATATATTAATTAGACAAAATTAACATAATTAGTTCAGACTAATGATGCAGTATTATTAAGATATATTTTTTTAAAAAACAAAGGCTAGGGCTGATGTCAGACCCATAACACCTGTTACACCTCCTATATTATCCAACCTCGATTCATATGATATTTCTAGTCAACTAAATAGTAGAATATTGCTAGAAACTAAAGCAAACAACACATATGCACAAAAAAGTCTTGTTATTGTCTAAATTTTAAGAAATTAACATATATTAATATAATATTATTGGTATAGAATCATAGATCCTCAACTCAACTAGATCATGATCTCCTAAATTTGGATCTCAAAGTGGATATTAGCAATCTATATGGGATCCGCAAATGGATAGCGCAGGATCCGACCCACTGGTACCCTATAATTATAGGGTGTAGAATTGGGGGTGGATAATCCGCGTATATTTGTATTTGCATCTGTAAAAGATGTGGATTTAGATATCTAAAATCGCAACTGGGTAGGTGCATAGCTTCAACAAAGGATTTGAAGTCAAGTTTTGGAGCTAGCACGGTTTGATCCAAGAGCCATTAGATCGTGTTTGGACCAAGTCAAGAAGATGAGAAGACTTCAAGTGAAAACTTCAAGAAGATGAAGACTTGAGTCTAGGTTTGTTTTTAGAAGATTTTGTTTTTAGATAAAATGTAAAGGATAGAATAGTTGGTGGATTGCTCAAGTATATATTACACACACACACTTGATAGTTTTGTTTTTACAAAAGATTTTTTTTTAGAAAATACATGTTTGATTTTTGGTATTCAAAGTTTACATGTTTTTAACCAAAACCAATTTTAGAGCTTAATGTCAAAAACATAGATATTTCATCATGTTTGTGTAGTGGATCATATCTATACACTCTATGCTTCAAATGAGTTTAAATATCTTATTTTTGTATTTGGAGAAGTTTGGAAAATCAAGTTTTGAAAAATACTGTTTTTCATTTGAGCCAATTTTTCCATATTACAAAAATAGTCCAAATCATTTGTAACATGTCTTAATTTTGTGCAAGCATGTTTGTTTATCAAAATATATTGGTAAAACTATTTTTGTAGATTTTCTGTGATTTTATGGGATTTTATTTCAATCAAAAAGACCAAGTTTTAAATCCCCTTGACTGTGCTGTCTGGCTTCAGCCGGTCGACCGAGCGGTCGACCGACGTGCACAGACGTGCACGCCAGTTCTGGCAGGAGGGCCGGTCGACCGACCCGGTCGACCGTCCAGAGAGCTCTGCTCTCTGGAAAGGCCCCGGTCGACCGACCGGTCGACCGGACAGAGAGACTTGCTCTCTGTATCCTGGCCTCGGTCGACCGACCGGTCGACCGACCGGTCGACCGATGGCTCAACGCTCTGAAATATGACCGTTGGCCGATCGACAGGGCGGGGCGGTCGACCGACAGTTCTGTCAGGCCTCCAACGGCTAGTTTTTGGAGTCCTATAAATTGGGGCATTTGGGGGCTGTTTTGATTAAGATTTTTGGAGAGTTTTTGTGCCAGTTTTTCCTACTTTTTCAAGAGGTTTTTCTCCACAAAATTGAGAGCTAATACTTCCAATCAAAAGGGGAGTTTATCAAGAGTGTTTAAAAAGTGAATTCCTTAAGTTTTCCTCCACCATCTCTTTCCTTGTTTTCTCACACAAACACTTGAGCTATCCATTGACATTCATCCTATAGGAGTGTTGTAGTGAGAGTTTTTATTGGTGATCAAAGTGTTTAGATCACCAAGAGATCTTTTCTTGTTTCTTGAGGAGGCGGACGAGTGCGTTCACGGTTGTTTCGAGTTCGTGTGTGAACTCTTGTTTGAGGTGCGGCCTCGGCGAGCCGGTGGGCTTGCGGTGTGTACGGACTAGGGAGTCCGAGAGTTGTAGGTGTTGCGGCACCGAGTGATCCGGTGGGATCGATTATAGTGGAAATCCTTCGTGTGTCGAAGGCGGGGATGTAGAGCAAGTGTGCTCGAACCTCGAAACAAATCTCTTGTGTTTGCAATTGCTCACTCTCTCTCTCTTTGTCTCTTGTTTATATCTTGCATGCTTTTATTGTGCTTATCCTTACATGCTTGATATTCATATTGTGCTTTATTGATATACTTGCTTGGGGGTTGTTTGCTAACACTTGTATTCAATCAAGAGAGCCAACGCGACACCTCAACCCTTATCTAGGGGAATCTAGAGGAGTTAGTCCAGAGCCCTTCACGGGGAATTCAGCTACACTCTTGTGTTATACGTGGTGTTTAGTTTAAATAGTTTTTTTAGGTCATAATAGTTTTTAATTCCGCATTATTTGGCAATAAGTGACCATTAGATTAGCCATCACCTATTCACCCCCTCTCTAGGTAATCCTACAATTGGTATCAGAGCCAAGTGCTCTGAGTTTGGGTCTTACAACTTAGAGTTAAAGATCCTCATTTTAGGCTAGTCACAATATTTTTGTACACATACCATGGACTTCATGTCACCACACATGTTTGACATTCTTAACATCCAAATTTGGAAGGTTAAGATGTCCTTGTACCTCAAAGCCCTAGGCGTTCATGTTTATTTTGCCACTACTAGAAATGATTATTGTTTAAATGGCAAAAATTTTGAGGCTAATGCAAAAGCCCTACTTGCTTTGAAGAGTAGCCTAGATGATGTTTATTTATCTAGGATTGCTAACATTGATTTGGCTTTTGTAGTTTGGAACACCCTCCTTTCCCTTGGCGAAAATGATCAATACTATGCGGGGAGTGACTCGGATGTTGGAAGCGACATCTCCAACAAGTGCTATATGGTCCAAGGGGATAACCCCCTTGAGGTAACTACAGAATCCGAGGTAGAAGATAACATGTCATATGATGAGCTCACATCTTTTTGTCAACTATTGCTTGAGAAATATGACATGATTAAGAAAGAAAATAAAAATTTGAAAAAGAAGTTTGATTGCATGCATATAGAAAATGATTCTTTTAAAAATAATATTGCATGTTTAGAAAAAGAAAATGAAATTTTGAAAAATGAAAATGTTTCCTTGCGTTCTAAATTGAATGATTTATGTGAAGGAAACACTATTTTGAAAAATAAAATTGTTTTGGTGGAAAAACGAAAAGAAGTTGCTATTCAAGAAAACACTTCTTTGAAAAGAAAAATTTTTGATAATGAAAAAGAAAATGTTTCGAAAAAGAATAAGAAAATTGTTTCACAATCTCACCATGCTATACATGCCACCATTGATAATAGTGAGATTAATGTTTTGAAAAATAGGATTAATTGTTTGAGCTCAACCTTGAGCTCATGTGCATTCAATCATAAGAGGTTGGAAACCCTGTTTTCAAAGAAACAAGTTCCAAATTTTCATGCACATCATTCTCATCATGCATTTGCTTATGTTGCACGTCATGATCACACTCATACGCATAAGCATCCTAAGGTGTACAAATGTACACATTGTGGCCGCAAAGGCCATTTAGCAAAATTTTGTTTTGATAAGTTGCATGTTTTAAATTTTGCTAAAAATAAAAATGTTTGGGTGCCTTATAAGACTAACCCCCAAGGACCCAAAAGAAAATGGGTATCAAAACCCCCACCTTGTGTTTTTGATGTAGGTGAAGGCTCTCACACGACGTGAGAGGATGGTGCCTTGATGGTGGATGCACATGGACTTGATGGACATATATATGGATGCATCACTATCAAGGAGGTTTGGTGGGACAACCACCATGTTTTGGAGACTTAGAGAATAGTTTTTTGGTTTGATAACTATCTCTAAACTCCTACTTTATTTATTTATTTATTTACATGCTTGTTCATATATCATATTTTTAGCATGTTCATGTTTGTTTTTGTGCTTCATGTGGTAAACGAGTTTAAATGTAGTTTTTATCAAAACTTGTATTTATATATGTACAAATAGTGAGCAACATTTGATTCATATACGTTTGCACTTCATTGCTCATTGTACTTACTTTATACACATGTATAGGCTAGTTTTGATGATTCTCTCATTTATACTTGTCTTGCCTATTTTTATGTTTTACTTCATGTATATGCAATTTTTATTCAAATCTAATAAATATACATGTATACCCGTGAGTTTCTTGCCTTCATGCAAATACCTTTGATAGACTCTTTTATGTTTGGGATATGTATGTATATTGTTAGTTTTGGATAAATCATACATATACCTAGAAGTTTATTGTTTTCAATGAAAAATGATTATCATTCATCAAATTTTTGAACCTTATTGACTATTTTCATGAAAATGCTAATTACATGATTCTTTTTCACTCACACTTTATTTGTTTGTCATGACTTTATTTCATGAACACCTTTTGAGCTTTAATGATTTCGAGTGTTAATTCTTGTGTATTTAGTATGATTCATGAAATACATATGTTTTGATTTCATGTTTTTGAAGGATCTTTAACTAGTTTTTCAAAAATTAATTTAACTAGTTATTTATTCTTCAATGTTTTATGAGTTGTACACATGAACCTATTATTGTTTCAATTGGTATCATTGAATCATTTCAATTGGTATCAATTTGACTCTATTTTTGTATATACTCACATTTTGTTTTCTATATATATGTATCAATTTCAATTGGTATACTCATTTTTCATACATATATATGAGTTATTTGTGCTTGAGTTATCATTAATTTTTACATGTTTAAAGCACAAAGTTATTTATGATAAGAAAATAAAATTTTAAGAAAAATTTTCAAGATTTGTTTTATTGAGAAAATTCAAAATTTTGTTTTATAAGAAAAATCAAAAGATTTTTGAGTTGTATTGCCTATATGCAAGGAGAGCTTAACATCTCTTCTACATATAAATTCATGTTGAGTGTATTGTATATTGAGGAGCTTGACAACTCTTCTTTATGTGATACACGTGTGTAGGAGGAGCTTCACATCTCCTCTTATGCATTACACAATATGTGTTATGTGAATTGGGGCTTGTCATCCCTTCTTCATGTAATGCATATGTGTAGGGAAGCTAACTTAGCGTCTTCCTCTTCATGAATGTATATCGCATATAACTGTTTATTGATTTATGTTTACCCCTTCATTGGTTCCTTGTTTTGGACAAAAAGGGGGAGAAAATTTTATTTGATTTTATTTTTACTTTAACCCCTTTGTTGATGATTGACAAAAAGGGAGAGAAGTATTTAAGATATATGCATGTTTTCCTTACTTAAGGGGGAGAAGTACATGTTTTCCTTACTTAAGGGGGAGTAGTATTTGTGTTTATGCATATATATTTTGTTTTGCAAATAGGAGAAAAAGATTTTATAATTTTATTTTATACTTGATTAGCATGTTTACTCATTCATTTGCATACATGTTTATGAGCATACATTGCATATTTATTATTTATTTGTGATGCATGAGTTAAGGGGGAACTTCTTTGAGGCTTTACTTTAATCCATGCATATATAACTTCATGAGTTTTTTCATCATCAAAAAGGGAGAGATTGTTGGCCCGAAGGCCCATCACTCTAGTTTTGATGATGATCAACTCATGTAATTATAGTACTAATGATCTTGTGTTTAATTAGTGACAGATTTATGATCAAGATCTTAGTAGGTGCATAGCTTCAACAAAGGATTTGAAGTCAAGTTTTGGAGCTAGCACGGTTTGATCCAAGAGCCATTGGATCGTGTTTGGATCAAGTCAAGAAGATGAGAAGGCTTCAAGTGAAGACTTCAAGAAGATGAAGACTTGAGTCTAGGTTTATTTTTAGAAGATTTTGTTTTTAGATAAATTGTAAAGGATAGAATAGTTGGTGGATTGCTCAAGTATATATTACACACACACACTCTTGATAGTTTTGTTTTTACAAAAGATTTTCTTTTAGAAAATACATGTTTGGTTTTTGGTATTCAAAGTTTACATATTTTTAACCAAAACCAATTTTAGAGCTTCAAAAACATAGATATTTCACCATGTTTGTGTAGTGGATCATATCCATACACTCTATACTTCAAATGAGTTTAAATATCTTGTTTTTGTATTTGGAGAAGTTTGGAAAAATCAAGTTTTGGAAAATACTGTTTTTCATTTGAACCAATTTTTTCATATTACAAAAATAGTCCAAATCATTTGTAACATGCCTTGATTTTGTGCAAGCATGTTTGTTTATCAAAGTATATTGGTAAAACTATTTTTGTAGATTTTCTGTGATTTTATGGGATTTTATTTCAATTAAAAAGACCAAGTTTTAAATCCCCTAGACTGTGCTGCCTGGCTTCAGCCGGTCGACCGAGCGGTCGACCGACGTGCACAGACGTGCACGCCAGTTCTGGCAGGAGGGCCGATCGACCGACCCGGTCGACCGTCCAGAGAGCTCTGCTCTCTAGAAAGGCCCTGGTCGACCGACCGGTTGACCGGACAGAGAGACTTGCTCTCTGTATCCTGGCCTTGGTCGACCGACCGGTCGATCGATGGCTCAACGGTCTGAAATATGATCGTTGGCCGGTCGACCGGGCGGGGCGGTCGACCGACAGTTCTGTCAGGCCTCCAACGGCTAGTTTTTGGAGCACTATAAATAGGGGCATTTGGGGGCTGTTTTGATTAAGATTTTTGGAGAGTTTTTGTGCCAGTTTTTCCTACTCTTTCAAGAGGTTTTTCTCCACAAAATTGAGAGCTAATACTTCCAATCAAAAGGGGAGTTTATCAAGAGTGTTTAAAAAGTGAATTCCTTGAGTTTTTCTCCACCATCTCTTTCCTTGTTTTCTCACACAAACACTTAAGCTATCCATTGACATTCATCCTATAGGAGTGTTGTAGTGAGAGTTTTTATTGGTGATCAAAGTGTTTAGATCACCAAGAGATCTTTTCTTGTTTCTTGAGGAGGCGGACGAGTGTGTTCGCGGTTGTTTCGAGTTCGTGTGTGAACTCTTGTTTGAGGTGCAGCCTCGACGAGCCGGCGAGCTTGCGGTGTGTACGGACTAGGGAGTCCGAGAGTTGTAGGTGTTGCGGCACCGAGTGATCCGGTGGGATCGATTATAGTGGAAATCCTTCGTATGTCGAAGGCGGGGATGTAGAGCAAGTGTGCTCGAACCTCGAAACAAATCCCTTGTGTTTGCGATTGTTCACTCTCTCTCTCTCTCTTTGTCTCTTGTTTATATCTTGCATGTTTTTATTGTGCTTATCCTTACATGCTTGATATTTATATTGTGCTTTATTGATATACTTGCTTGGGGATTGTTTGCTAACACTTGTATTCAACCAAGAGAGCCAACGCGGCACCTCAACCCTTATCTAGGGGAATCTAGAGGAGTTAGTCCAGAGCCCTTCACGGGAAATTCAGCTACACTCTTGTGTTATACGTGGTGTTTAGTTTAAATAGTTTGTTTAGGTCATAATAGTTTTTAATTCCGCATTATTTGGCAATAAGTGACCATTAGATTAGCCATCACCTATTCACCCCCCCTCTAGGTGATCTTACACTTTGTTATTGCTTTGTATTTTATGTTTTTTTAAACTAAGACAAATTGTGATATAAGCATAAATGTTTAGCTATAAATAGTTGTTTCTCACTTATTCAATTCGTGTTCATATTTGATTCGTCAATGTCTGATTCCTATCAATATCTAATTTTAACGGATACAGATATTAATTTTTTATATCCAAAAATATCTATATTTGTATCCATATTCGAAAATTGGAAGTAGATATGAATATGATAAATAATATGTTTCATCCATATCCAATCTGTTTGTACCCCTACGTAGGACTCGTTTAAGTTTACTTCTTTAAAATGAAAATGTAGGTGCATTAATTTTCTTTATATTATTTATTTATTATTATTGTTATTGTTGTTGCGCGCGCTCTTCACAACAATCTCTCTGAGGATTCCACCGAACGGAGATTGATGCAGCCGGAGATGTACCCAACACGACAAGAATAGAGAACAATAGAGAAAATCAATCAACACAGTATTTAACGAGGTCCGACAACGTGCCTACATTCTCGGGGTAAGGGGAGAGAGATTTTATTGATTCAACAATCAATTACAACTTATTCCTTCTTCAAGGAATTTTCAAGGGAGATTTTCAGAGTGATTTTCAGAGATACAATACATGAGGGCTCTAACCCTTATTTATAGCCACAGAATCTCAGGGTATTAGGAAACCCCGATGGAATTCGATCTCAGCCAGAAAAGGAATCCGAATCTATAAAAGACAGCAGAAAACGCGTCTGTCGGTCGACCGGCAGGTCGACTGCTCCGGTCGACCGGTCCCAACAGAAACTTGGCTCCTTTCAGTCGGTCGACTGGGCGGTCGACCGCTCTGCGTCTATGCACCTCGTGCATACCGGTCGACCGGGCGGTCGACCGACTTCTTGCATTGGTCGACCGGGCTATCGACCGTACACTGTTGTAGGCTGCTGCATGCGCCGTTTCTTGCTCCTTTGTCTTTCGATCTCTTTGCTATCTTCCTCTATCTCCTCTCTCCCTACAAACTCCACCACGGTGAAGATTTTTTAAATCTGAGCCGAACTCTAATGAACATCAACATATTACCTAGCGAAATCGACACACGATCTCAGTGAAATCGACACACGGTCTTGGCTTGTGCACTCCGAACGAAATCGACACACGATCTCGACTTAGCCAACAGACTAAGTATGTTCCTTAAAACGAATTGCCAGTACACATACAATTGATTTCCATTGATCTCACTAGATCTAAATTGAGTTTGTCGTCGCCGCCTGCAACCTTACCCAAACTTCAATATCAATTGTAACCTTCCAACTTCAGCTCAGCTATCAACTGGGATGCACCACACATGTCTTCCCTACACTTCACCTTAGGAGAACTTTCATACATGCCGATCACTGAACGTGTCTCCAACTAAGCAACTACATGACCTCACGAAGAACTCAACATGAGCCACCTCTCCAACTGACTGGCTCTCTCCATTCTACATGTCTTCAGCTGATGGTCCAACTAAGTCTGAGTAGAGCACACTGAACACCATCATCAGCTTCAACAAACTGGATGCGCACCCCTCCTATGCAAGCTCAACCATCTTCTCACCAGAAGATCAACTATTCTTCAGATCATAATATCTCACCTCTACGTGAAGTCCAACTAGCCACAACACTTCACCTCTAGGTGAAGTCTCTCCATCTCTATGTGAAGTTCTAATTGGCCACAACTCTTCACCTCTAGGTGAAATTTCAATCAGCTTCTCGAGAACCAAATAGCTTCATATGGGTTGCATCACCAAATGTGGTTGCCCCTTACGGCTGCCTACATACCTTGCCCAAAGGATTAAGCCAACCGTAGTTCATTTAAATGAGTTTCATCAAGCTCAAGCACTTGTACCTGAATCTTCAGTAGCGAACCTATCTTGCTGAGTCATATGAACCTCCTCACTACCGTCATGGAGAATAATGGCCTTCAACTTGAGCTTATCGCGGTCACAAGCTTGAAATTCACCCACGTGCGTGGTTTTACCTTAGTTCCAATGGCTGCAAACAATTCGACATTCTCATCAATGTCTTCAACCTTTTTAGTATCAACCTTGGCTACATGGTCTCCACCCGGTGTCACATCCGGTGAAGTCTTCACTGATACCGAACCAACTGGAGATGGTGGAGTAGCATCAACCTCCACCTGCTGCGATACTTTCTTGGTCTTCGTCCTCTCCACCTGCTGAGAGACGATAGACTTCAATACTGAAGTCTCATCAAATGTCATATGCTGACTCATCACGATCTTCTTGTTTTCAGGGTCCCATACCCCGTTACCTTTCATATTTCTCTTGACACCCAAAAATAAAAAATTCTTTACTCGCAGTTTTACATGCCATCTTTGACATTGAAGTAGGTCAGACTTCTAAATTCTCGCAGCAAACTATGATCTTGAGCAGCTTTCTCAGACTAAATTTCCAAT
Source organism: Agave tequilana (assembly GCA_038442645.1). Classification (NCBI taxonomy): domain Eukaryota; kingdom Viridiplantae; phylum Streptophyta; class Magnoliopsida; order Asparagales; family Asparagaceae; genus Agave; species Agave tequilana. The sequence goes on from JAVJIF010031523.1 coordinate 151,065, forward strand.
AGAGTTTTACCTCCTATCGCAGTCTATCCATTTATGAGATGGCTAGCATATACAATCGCCTCAAGCCAAAACGATTTGTCTAATTTTGTATTAGATAACTACCAAACTTCTCCAGTAAGGAACAATTTACTTCCTTATCCAACTCATGTATACCTTCTGTGAAGTGAGTACCAATACCGGTGTTCTGGCCAAATAGTAAGAATTGGTTCATGTATTTTTCAACATTACCAATCTGTAGCTTCTTGATCTTCCTACCTGTCTACTTCTCCATTCTTCCTTTCCACTTCACCAACATATCTTGGGCTTCACACCTTTGTCTCATGGGATATATCCAACAATGCCTAGATAAACTATCAATAAAAGAGATAAAGTACCTGAGACCTCCAAACGATGTAGTCTTAGTAGGTCCCCAAACGCTTACATGAATACAATTAAGAAGATCTTCTGAGCGGTGAATACTGGTACTGAATTTCACCTTCTTCTTGTCCAGAACGTTGTGTTCACCCACCAAGTTACAGGTAGCAGCACCTTCCAATGATCCCTTCTTTGCAGGAGCTTGCAAAGACCTTTCACCTCCATGTCCGACCTTCATCTATCAGACCTGCGTGCAAATATTATCTGAAGAAATAGAAGTCTCCACCTGACCTGTAAGTACATTACTCTTCAAGTAGTAGAGATTGTTCCGGCGGATGCCCTTCATCACCATCATTGAGCCTTTGGTTATCTTGAGAACACCATCTCGTATAGATACCACAAGGCCCAACACTTCCAATGTGCCAACAGAGATAAGATTTCTTTTGAGTTGAGGTACATACCTCACCTCTTTCAATTTTCGTACTATCTCATCAAACATCTTGATATAGACTGTACCTATCCCTTTCACATTACACGGATGATCATCACCCATGACCGTGAAGTATCCATCTAGCTTCTCAAAGCTAGAAAATCACGCCATATTCGAGCACACATGATAGGTAGCTTCGGTATTCAAGATTCACCCAGTATTATCTGAGTAATCAACAGTAGGAGTAGTAACAGAGAGAGAAAATACCGATGAGTCTGAATCCGATCCATCTGCCTGTGCGAGATTCGCCTCGGTCATCAGCTCCTTCTTACCTTTGGTTATCGGACAGTCAACCTTCCAGTGCCCTAACTTCTTGCATAAGGCGCACTGATTCCTCTTCAGATCTCTGAAGCCTAATCTGGACTGTGATCTTCTCTGATCATCTCTTCCCTTCCTATTAGAGCTTTTGTCTTTTACTGTCAATGCCTCTGCTGTTGTGCTCCCCGAAGAAGACAGTCTGTCCTATCTTCTTACTTCATAACTCACAAGAGCAGTAGACACCTCACTGTAGTTAAGAGATTTTCTTCCATTGATCAATGTAAGAATAAAGATCTCATACTCTTCCATAGGAAGAGAATTCAATAGGATTACCGCCTTATCTTCTTCATCGATCTCCACATCCATATTAACTAGATCTGTAAGAAGCCTTGTGTAACTATTCATGTGTTCATTGATGGAGCATCCTGATTACATCTGAAAATGATAAAGCTTACTCTTCAACTGTAACCGCGATTCGACGCTTTTCGTCAGATACTTCTTCTCCAGGATTTTCCACAGCTGCCTCGTAGATGTCTCATGCAACACATGATAATTGACGTTTTGTGTCAGACAAAAGCTGATCAAGTCACACGCCGTACGGTTCATCTTGTCCCAATCTTCTTGTCGTTGATGCGCGCTTCTTCTCCAACCGTAAAGTGTCTTTGAGGTTCGATGCCGTCAGCGCATCCATCACCTCACACCTCCACATACCGAAGTTATTCTTGCCATCGAACTTCACCACATTAATCCTCAACGGATGTGGATTTGATGTACTTTCTCTAGCCATCTTCTCAACTGATTCCTTAAAGCAATGCTGAAACAAACGGAGTTAGATAAAACAAACTAGATAAAGACAGGATCTTTACCTCCACGCGAAACCCTCGAAGAGTTTCCGAAGCAATCTACTCCTTCAAATTGATTCCTCGAGTAATCTACACACTGTTTTGAGATCGACACACGACTATACAAACAGTCCCAACGCTGCTCCGAGATCGATACACGATCTCCGCCAAACAGCAACTGAAGCCCTCGGAGTCAACACACGATCCCACGACGAACCGGGATGCTCTGATACCACTTGTTGTGCGCGTGCGCCCTTCACAACAACCTCTCTGACGAATCCACCGAACAAAGACTGATGCAGGCGAAGATGTATACAACACGACAAGAATAGAGAACAATAGAGAAAAGCAATCAACACAGTATTTAACGAGGTTTGGCAACGTGCCTACGTCCTCGGGGCAAGGGAGAGAGAGAGATTTTATTGATTCAATAATCAATTACAACTTTTTCCTTCTACAAGAAATTTCCAAGGGAGATTTTCAGAGGGATTTTCAGGGATACAATACATGAGGGTTCTAGCCCTTATTTATAGCCACAAAGTCTCAGGGTATTAGGAAACCCGATTGAGTTCGATCCCAACCAGAAAAGGAATCCGAATCTATAAAGGATAGCAGAAAACGCGTTTGTCAGTCGACTGACCGGTCAATCGACTCATGCCTCGGTCGACCGCTTCGGTCGACCGGCCCCAACAGAAACTTGGCTCCTTTCAGTTGGTCGACCGCTCCCATGCAAAGGTCGACCGAGCAGTCGACCGGGCAGTCGACCATTCTGCGTCTGTGCACCTCGTGCACACTGGTCGACCGGGCGGTCGACCGGCTCCTTGCATCGGTCGACCGAGCGGTCGACCGTGCACTGTTGTAGTCTGCTGCATGTGCTGTTTCTCGCTCCTTTGTCTTCCGATCTCTGTGCTATCTTCATCTATCTCCTCTCTCCCTACAGTTTGTACCCCTACTTAGGACTCGTTTAAGTTTACTTCTTTAAAATGAAAATGTAGGTGCATTAATTTTCTTTGTATTATTTATTAATTATTATTATTATTATTATTATTATTATTATTATTATTATTATTATTATTATCGTTATTGTTGTTATTATTATTATTATTATTTTGATATAGTTCACCCACAATGAATAGATTACAAGCCAAAAAACGGGTTGTTGAAGGAAGTTTGTTCTCCTTATTAGGATTTCTCTTGGAATTCTTGCTTGGACTCTGAACTTTAGAATTTCCTTTTAGCTTATACTATTGTTTCACGAGGGATCTGGATTTGAGGACTATTATTATGAAGTCAGTTTAAGTTCAAATTAGGGCTTCTAATTGAAGTTGAATTAATTGATTGATTGATTGAGTTTTATAAAATTCAGATATATTTGAATTGGACCTACAAAAGACCCTCAAAAAGTTTTAATAAGAAATTTGTTTATGAAATAATTGACTAGAACAACATCTTGGAAAATTAGAATGCACGGCACAAGGCTGGCGGACATGCATGACAAACAAAATGTGGTTGGTGGTGCAGCCTCTGTACTTTTCTGCCACGTGACAAAGCGCAGACAAGTTGTATCCAGATTCCAGCATGCCAGAGTTTTAGACCGCTGCCCAAAAACTTGCTTTCTATTTCTTCTCTCTTTTTTATTTTTATATATTTTGCCTGAACTTCTTAGTACAGATTTCTTATTTTTATATATTTTATGTTTTGTTTTACAAAGCCATTTATCTTGAATTGAATTAGACTGGTCTTCAACCAATCCCCAAAAGGCAAAAACCCAAACGTGGGAATTTTTTCATGCGTTACTTATAACTAGTTACGTGCCTGACCAGCTCGCTAGTCCTATATAATATGTAAATTTATGAAGGCAGCAAACACACTAGGCATCACCAGCTGAAGCTAGCATTACTCCTCTTCTCTTCTATCAAAACAAATTAGAAAAATGAAGTCCTCCACTTCTTCTTGCTCTTCTCTTGTGTTAGCCCTAACCATCTTCTTCGCTTTGTTCCTCAATGGATCCTCAGCCGGACTCAGTGCTGATTTCTACAGTAAAACGTGCCCTCTGTTATCGCACATCGTCCGCGTAGTTGTTCAGACGGCTCACAGTGAAGACCCGAGGATCTATGCCAGCCTCACTCGCCTCCATTTCCACGACTGTTTTGTTGATGTAAGCAAATTACTTGCCATATATAAATATATACAATTTCTTTTGTTCAAGGATATTGATCAGTTGAAACTTAACTTGTTATCATGCATTGAAGGGTTGTGATGGGTCAATTTTGCTGGACGACACGGACACAATACAGAGTGAGAAGGATGCAGCTCCGAACAAGAACTCAGTTCGCGGATTCGACGTTGTGGACAACATCAAGAGGGGAATTGAGGCACATTGCCCTGGAGTAGTCTCTTGTGCTGATATCCTTGCCCTTGCAGCTGAAGCTTCTGTTAACCTTGTAAGCTAGCAAGCATCAAATAATAATAAACTACTTACTAATCTTTTTGTTTAAGATCTCTGACTCCAACCCTAAATTCGTTAACAGGCAGGAGGCCCCTCATGGACTGTACTACTAGGAAGAAGGGACAGCACGACCGCCAACCAAGCCGCCGCACAGAACCTTCCGAGCCCATTCGACAGCCTGAGCACCCTACAGTCCAAGTTCTCCAAGGTCGGGCTCAACAACAAAGACCTTGTCACCTTATCTGGTAATCATCCGCGCTGCTGACATCCTTACTTCAAAATTGCCAATTTCATTGAGAAACTGAATTTGTGTATATTATTGATGAAGACAATATCCAAGAACACGTTGGCATACAATTACATAGCATAGAAACTTGTAAATAAGACAGATCTTAATTATAATCTAATTATGAATGCAGGAGCACATACTTTCGGGCGAGCCCAGTGCAAGTTCATCACCAACCGGCTCTACAATTTCAGCGGCTCGGGAAAACCTGACCCCAGCCTGAGCACTTCCTACCTCGCTGCACTGCGCCAGAACTGCCCTCAAGGGGGAGTGGGAGCACATTGAACGACCTTGATGTGACCACGCCTGACATCTTCGACAACAAGTACTACGCCAACCTTAGGAGCATGAAGGGGCTCCTCGGCAGCGATCAGGAGCTATTGTCGACGACCGGAGCTCCCACCGCTTCGATTGTCAAGGCGTTTGCCAACAATCAGAACAGCTTTTTCCAAGATTTTGGGATATCGATGGTGAATATGGGGAACATTAGTCCGCTGACGGGGAGCGAGGGGCAGATCAGGAGCAGCTGCAGCAAGGTTAATGCTTAAAATGGGAGTTAAACTTGCAATTGAATTTTATTTTTTTTTGCTTTTATCAAATTATCAAATTGTTTTTCAAGTTGAGTTTACAGTATGAGCAAATTGCTCGTGTTTTTGTATCGGTGCATCATGATTCATGTTTTAGTGTTGATTTTGCTTTCAATTATCAGCTCCAAGTTTTTGGCACGTAGAATGCATGTGCCTAAATATTGTAATGGATCCAATCCAAGCGTGGAATCAAATATTGGAATATATGTTCTTTTTCATGATCAATGTCGAGGAATCGTCGGTTATTTCTTCGAATTGGATTTGTGAAGGATATACATGAAAAGAAAAACGTTTATTGGGCCTTGAAAGTAAATGAATTTGGTAAGAGTTAATAAATCGGGCCAATATTTGAGGATAAATTAATTTAGCATGGATGCGATTTGACACATTGACTGCTACGTGCAATGTTAAATTAAAATTAATGGGTACCCAAGTACTCGAATCTCTCATTCCCAATGGTACCCCAATTGGGTAAGAGAATTCTTCGAATTAAATTAATAAGACGCACTAAGAAGCATGTTACACAGCGACTCGAGTTCGCGACATATATAGAGATAACTATATTCAATTAGCGGATCATGGAAACTCATTCAGAACGCATGTAGGTTCCGAAAGCTTCAAGTAATTTCATCAAAGTTAGATCGGTGTGCTTCATGTGTGCGCACTAGGTTAAGACATTTTATTCTTCTTTCGCGTGAGATTTTTTCTCCGGCTGTGACGTGGGTCTTTTTCTCTGCTACAGAGAAGTTATGATGCAAGCTTCTCGTCCGTTTTTCTAAAGAAAAAAAGAAGAAGAAATTATACCGTTAGACAAGCAAATTCAAACTTGATCCTAGTGGTTACCAAGTACTCAAACCTATCCAGTTTAGTGTCTGGACAAGATTTTTAATGGGGAACCATAAAAAGGAGGAAGATAATTAGGAGGAAGAGAGGAGAAAAGAGAAAGTCTAAAAAAATGTTGAAATTGAGGGGAAAAGGCTCCAGAAGCTGGGCTTTGAATGCAAACGTGCTCAGGCTTTTGCTGACAACTTGACAACGACTCTTGAGTCTTAACTTACAAATGGGCCTTTTATTGTAAAAGAAAGAACTTAAAAATGATGCCATGGAACATTGCTTTTGTCAGAACTCTTGATAGTTCTCGCATTCTTAGTTTTGTTCATCTTATATGTTTCCTTAATTCATATCATTGGTCTAATAACGATGCCATCTCTTGGAGATGGAATCTAATGATTACTTCACTGTGAGCTCTTTTTACAAATTTCTAAACAATACTGGTATTAAAATGGCTTGGAGCAAAGTTATTTGGTAGAATATTGCACCTATGAAAATTAGATTTTTTGATATAGTTAGTTACTCAAAACAAATTGTTAACTGTTGATAATCTTAATAAGCATAGCATTAGAGTCTGAAATATTTGTGTTTTTTGCAATAGACATAGGGAATTGTTCCATCTCTTTATTCATTGTCCTCCTATTAGTATTAGCTTGGTAAAAATTATTTTTCTATGAATGGTATGGGCCGGCTCTCTTTGATCCTGGTGGACTAGTTGGGAAAAAAAACGAGAGTTAGAAGGAGGTATAGGATGATTTAGGATACGTACAATGTTGCGCAACAGGCTGATATGCTTTGATACCAATTGTTGTGGATCAATGAAACGGAAAAATAAGATCGTCGGGCAACGATAAAAATAAGAGATAAGATATTCCGAAGTATAGAAAGCCAACACAAAATTTAACGTGATTTTATCGATCAAACAGATTATGTGTACGTCCACAGGAGAAAAGGGAGAAACTTTATTAAACTTTGGAGAAGTACAATGAGAAACACCCACACCTCTCGTTAAGAAGATTACAAGCCCTTTGATAGCCGCCTAGAACAACGAACATTTATGGTTAAAAACTTCTCTCACGAATCTCTCTTGTTCTATGCATTGTTCTCTCATTCTTTAAAGGTCACCACTAAGGGGTTATTTATAAAGCATAGGATCATCCTAGACATATACAAACTCTAATAATACGAACAACACCGTCTCAGAAAAGAAGAAAACTTGAGTTCAATTCAAACTGAAAATAGAACCTGAAAAGAAAACTGGCAGCATGCTGATTAGTCGACTAGTCCTGATAATTAGTCGACTAATCCCGCCATTAATCGACTATACAGTCGACTACTGAGATGTACCACTCTCTGTTTCCACCAGTAGTCGACTACTGAGATGCCATTAATCGACTAATTCTTCATTAGTTGACTACCCCTGGCCATGAGTCGACTAGCTTGTGCGCCAACTATTCAAAGTTGTCCGTTCTTGATCTTTGAAGCTTCATCTACCTTCACAATATATTCCAGTCATAATTCTAACAATCTCCCCTTGACTTGAATACGTTCAAGTCCGAGAATAGTCGTCATTCTCTATGTGCTCACATCAATACACAATTGAAAAATTCTCGACTTCATTTCCATCTCGCTCCCTCTTCTCCCTAAACCCCTCATAGGGTTCACAACTTGATTAGATCGAACAAGTTCAGGCTCGACCTAAACTTGATCACCCAATCCACTCAGGATTTATGAGAATTTGCTCCAACACAGGAGTAATAATCTGAACTTTCTTGTTGTGCGCTGGCACCACCTAGTCTCAATCTGCCTTTAGGGTAAAACTGAATATCCGAGCTCGAAACCATCAGTTTTTGATTGTTTCACAACCTCTGATCTTGAAGCCGAGGATAACTGTAATCCACCAAATGTAACCTCTGAATTTCGCAACATGTAAATATTGCCGACACACTGGGACTGAAACTTTACTTAGGCATCTTTGAAAACATCTATATGATCATCTTCAGAACTGAAATTGAATCCTTATCCATGTAGGGCTCCAAAAGAGATAACATTATACATTGATTCAGGAACATGAGGAACGTCTTGAAAAATAATGATGCATCCATCATGAGAATAAAACTGGATTGTTCTTTCGCCAATCACCTTGCTCGTAACAGAATTTTTCATTAATATCCCTCCCTCTTGAACCGAAGTGTATAAGGAGAACATCTTCCTATCGGAACTGATATGTTGTGAACATTCATCTATTTTTGTTATCGACTAATCTGTCTATAAATGATAGAACCTTACATTTATCTTTAAACCCTTCAGCCAGTTCAGCAACATTAGCATTTTGTTGTTTCTTCTTATGAGTCCAGCAGTCAGCTCTAATGTATCCCTTTTTGTGATACTAGTTGCACACTAAATTCTCATATTTTGGATTACCCATGAAACTTTCATTATTACTCTTTCCTTTATAAAGTGAGCTTGCTCGGAATCATCGCGATGAGACTCACCCATCAACTGGTTGTCAATTTTGTCCTTATTGAGCAGATGCTTCTTGTCCTCTTGACTTTGATAGTTGATTTGCCTCCATAAATGATAGCTTCCCTAAATCTCTTATATGAAGAAGTTAAAGAACATAGCAATAAAAGTGTTTGATCCTCATCTTCTATCTTATCCTCTATCTTATCTAAATCATTGATAATAGAGAAAAATTTTGCAATGTGAGACTTGATAGGTGTGCCTTCATACATGAGGAGAAGAAAGAGATACTGTTTCAGAATCAACCGATTCGCCAACGACTTCTTCATATAATGATCTTGAAGTCGTTCCCACAACGAGAATGCTATTTTCTCTGAAGAAAACTCATCCAACACTTCGTCTGTCAAGAAAAGCTGAATAGCCGTCAAAGCTTTCTCATCTAGTTGCTGTCAAGTTTCTTCTTTTATATTTTTAGGCTTTTTCTCCTTCTCAAGTAATGCTTTCTTCAACCCGATCTAGGTTAGAATGACGTTCATCCTAATATGTCATTGCTGAAATCGATGACACCATCGAACTTCTGAATATCGAACTTGATTGCAAATATCTTCACGTTGACCTTACTCTGATACTAATTATTGCAAAATGAGCTTATACGCTTTGAACCAGTTGTTACGGATCAGCGCAGCGGAAAAACATAATCATCAGGCAATGATAAGAAGAAGAGAAAAAAATTCTAAAATAGAGAAAGCCAACACACAATTTAACGTGGTTCCACTGATCAAACAGATCATGCGTATGTTCAAGGGAGAAGGGGGAGAAACTTTATTAAACTTTGGAGAATTGCAATAAGAAATACTCACACTTCTCGCTAAGAATATTACAAGCTCTTTGATGGCTGTCTAGAACAGCGAACCCTTATGGTTAAAACTTCTCTCACGAATTTCTCTTGTTCTCTACATTGTTCTCTCATTTCTTGAAGGCCACACACAAGGGGTTATTTATAAACCATAGGATCATCCTAGTCCTACTTAAACTCTAGCAATACGATCAGCACCACCTCAGAAAAGAAGAAAACTAGAGTTTAACTCAACCTGAAATAGAACCTGAAAAGAAAACTGCTAGCATGTTGATTAGTCGACTGGTCCAGATAATTAGTCGACTAATCCTACCATTAATCAACTGTACAATCAACTACTGAGATGCATCCACTTTCTGCTTGCATTATTAGTCGAGTACTGAGATGCTATTAGTCAACTAATTCTTCATTATTCGACTACCCTTGGCCATGAGTCGACTAGCCTGTGTACCAACTATGCAAAGCTGTCCGTTCTTGATCTCTGAAGTTTCGTTTACCTTCACGACGTATTTCAGTCACAATCCTAACATATACTACAGCAGAAATGGGCTTTCACGATGGTTTGAGTCACAACCGATGTGTGTCAAAAGGTCGTGGCAATCTTAAATTTTGATGAAAAATACACAATTTTGCCTTTGGATCTTTTACGGTGGTTATTAAATTAAATGCCAAAATATATTAGTTTTACGGTAGTTCTTTGAAGAACCAATGTAAAAGCTGAAAAGGTGGTGGCATTTTTTTAAATTTGCTGAGAAATACACAATTTTACCCTTTGATTTTTTTTGGTGGTTATTAAAATAACATAACCTTTTACGTCAGCTCTAAAAAGAACCACCATAAAAGTATTTTTGTAAAATAAAAAGAAATCGATATTGATCAGCCATGTCAGCGATTCGCAACTCAATATTGTTGGACTTTTTGTATTCTGCTTCCAGATCATATCTTTCTGCTCACCCCATCTCTTTTCATTCGTTCTTCGATCCGAAAGAACGATCTTCAATCAAGGTGAATTCATCAAGGTGACTGCACGGTCGAATGCTTCTCCGAACTGCTGCTCTTCGCTCCAGGATCTACAAGGACTTCTCAAAGTAATTTTTGGTCTGTGGGCTCCGACCCAAGCTCCTGAGAAGGGGCTCCCCACCTCCTTCCAACCCCCACGACGACCGACCATGGAGGTCAATTCACGTAATGACTCTGCGTAGGGCGACAAAACGTCAAGGCAATAACTTGGTTGAGTTAAAAAACTCCATCTTTTAGATCTTCTCCCCCACAGTTCGATCTCTCTTTCCCCTCGTTCGTCTAAGATGCACACATATACAAAACCCTGTGATTTGGAGTTTGTTTACTCTATTTTTTGGGTTCAAACATTAACGATTTGTTAACAGTAAAACACAATGGAACGATTACATCAATTAGTAAACGAACTCTAAATCACTTGATTTTGTATGTGTGTACATGCTAGAATATGAAGATGATAATGTATAATCGGATCGTGAAAAAAATCGAGACGTTAGAGCTTTAACCCGCCTCCTTAGATTGTAATCTAAGGAGACCTAATAGGAACACTTTACCCTATATATGTATATGTATATGTATTGGTAAAGTGCATGTGCACTAAATGCACGAGAAATTGAGGTTCCTTATCATTTGTGATTCTTTTATTATTAGCAAATTTTTTCTATCAATTTCATCATCATCAAATAAAATGATCTAAGAGAAAGTGTATCAAATTTCATAAACATTCTAGCAAAAAGTATTGTTATTATCAAATAAAAGTATAATTAACATATATATATAAAAAAATACTAAATATGAAAAGTGCAAACTTTCCTTTCTTTTGAAATTTTTCTTTGTGTCCTGAATTGAATTGCCTCTAAAACCCCACAACTTTCCAACATGAACCAATAGTTGATTAGAAGCTCCTATAATTTTAAATAATTCATTAAGTTTCATTGAAAATTTGTTATGAAATTCATAATAACCAAACTATATATATATATATATAATATATATATATATATATATATATATATATATATATATATATATATATATATATATATATATATATAATATTTCTTTAAAAAATCATAATATATCAAATTTCATAAAAAATATGGTATTTCAAATAAATTACATTTTAAAAAAGAGTAAAAAAAGAAAAATAATGTAACAAAAATTATAAATTTACCCTATCGAGAGAAGGTAAAGACATGCACCTTTGACACCAAATAATGAGGACATCTTAAGATATCAATTCAATGTCGCTTGATCACTGAGTAGAAGGTGTCAAATAAGGAAGGATATGCATACACCGTTAACATCAGGCAAGACGGGTGCACTTGCTCTTGTAAATTACCTTAGTTTCAAAAATTACCTTGATGTTATTGCGGCATGTGCTAATACTAGTAGGGGCGTGCTAATATAAGTAATTAATTTTTTTATTCACAATGGTAATCTGTAGCTAACAACCCTAAGGCTTATGCTCTATTGTTCCATCCCATTCTGAATAAACGACATTAAAATCATAAAAATGACATCTTATCTTATCTCTTAAATATAAGAGACCGGCAGATCGTCCACCTTCTATTCGCATAGATGTAGGTCATGAAGGTCACAAACAAAATACATGTAGTAATTGAAAACAATGTGGTCACTATAAAGTTAGATGTCCTAACTCACTAGTGCCCGCCTCTTCTATTGGGTAAGTATTTGCATCTATTTGGTTAATATTGTTGGCTCAAAGGTCCACCACTCTCCTTTTGATTATGATTAACTCATGTACTTATAGTATTAATGATTTTGTGTTATTTAATTTTCAGATATCAATCAAGATCTTAGTTCTGCGTCTAGCTTCTTCAAAAGACTCAAAGTTAAGTTTGAAGCTGACACTTGTTGATTCAAGAGCTCAAACATAAGGTCATATCAAATACTCAAGAAGAAGTCTAGCTCTAAGAAATCAAGTTTTGATCGAGTCAAGATGAAGAAAGAAGATCATATTAAGAAATAAGACTCTAATTTGTAAGGATGTTTAGACTTTTTGTAAAGTTTAGATTAGACTTGATTTCTCAAGCTTACACATACTAAAAAAGTTTGGTATTGATTTTTAAGAACAAAACTTTTGGTTTAACCCGTTTCGATTTAACTAGTTTGTGTTTTGATTTTGTGAAAAAAATTTCTCAAAAACAAGTTCATATAGTTTTATATGTGCATTGAATTTTATCCATACACAGTGGTGCTTCAAATGAGTTTGAGAAACTTATTTTTGTATTTATGTAAGTTTTGAAAAAACTTGTCTTTCAATTTAAAATTTATTTTAGAAAATATTTTTATTTCAAAAATGTATTTCATCTCAAAAAGTAAGTTCACATATTTGTAATATGTGTTGATTTTTAATCCCACATATTTGTACTCTAAAGTATTTATATGAACTTATTTTTATAGATTTTATAAAAATTTAGTTTGATTTTAAAAGATCACAAAATATGGTGTTTTGGCTTAGATCGGTTGACCGGTGGTGTGACAAGCTACTGACTTGTGTACGTCGACCAGGCGGTCGACGTGCACACAAGCATTGGCTAATGCATACGGTCGACCGCGCTATCAACCATTGGGTAGTTGGGCTTATCAGTCGCCTAACCGATCGACCGCCAGTTGTGCAGAGCAAAATAGTCTGCTCTGGACAGTCGACCGGTCGGTCGACGCTTGCTTCAACGTCTAGTTTTCTAACCGTTGGCGGTCGACCACACTGCTGCCAAAGGTAGCAATTTGCCTATAACGATTAGTTTTTATTTTTCTGCTTTTTATTTTATTTCCAAACGGCTATTTCTTACTTTTATGGGTTTAAACATGTTTTTAATGATTGAGATTAGTCTCTAATGGGCTCATCCTATTTCCTATAAACAATACCTACTGTAGAGAGTTTCAAATCTAGTTTTTGCAAGAAAAATTCAAGTTTAAGTTTTTTGAAAAAGATTTGAAAAATCAAAAAAACATGTTTTTGGGAGTAATTATTTTTGTGCTACAAATTCTTACATCATGAAAGAAGTTTTCCCAATAGCTTTTCTTGAGCCCCTACTTTCAAATCTCTAAGTTTTTCTCACACAAGCTTGAGTCAATCTTCTTTATCTACTCTATAGAAGCTTTGTTTGTGAGAAGTTTATTGTTCGTGGTTAAGGAGTTGATCACCAAATGTTCATCATTATATTTGAAGCGGTTGGAGGTTGCGCCCTCGAAGTGAGCTTGCATGCTTGTGATTATAGGTGTTGCAGCACGGACTAAGGGACTTGCAGGTTCAAGAGTTCTTGCGGGTACTTATATTGTTGAGTGATCTTACAGGATAGTGCATAATGAAATCCTTCATTGCGATGAAAGTGAGGATGTAGAGCAAGTGGCTCAAATCTTGAAACATATCTCTCATATTTGCGATTGCTCATCATCTCTCTCTCTCAGTTAAACTCAATTTACTTTAGTTTATATCTTACTTGCTATTGTAAGATATTTCACGATTCGATTCATACCCTATTTTCTATCCCATATCATAACACACGTGCAATTTATGTTAGTCAACATATTAGGTGTGTCTAATAGGTGCACTAAGTTGTAAAGGTCGGTGGGACTTGGTACTACTCTCTAATTAGGGTTAGGGGCATTATGGGAAGGCCACTAATCAAAGGATTATATATAGAAAGGAAGTCCCTCTCTGCAGCCACGCATTATTCTCGACCCATAGGAGGTTAGGTTTAGCAGAGAGAAGGCTCTCCATCTCGTTCCCTACAGCGAAGATCCAGATCCGGTTATAATTCATCATCCTTCGAAAAGGTATGTTATCTAAAGCTCCTTTATTAAGATTCATCATACATGCTATTTAGATCTACACATAGATATAGTTGATCCTTTTTTATAATACATAAATTCTAACAAGTGGTATCAGAGCCTTGATATGCTATCTGTGTTTTAAGATCAAATCATGTATGAAATCTATCTTTTGTTTAAGAACAATCATGGAGAAATTTCGTTAGGGTTAAGGTTAGGTTATGCATACTCTGGATAGATGAGGTTTTGAAGTCTGCACGACTTTCTGGGTATCTCTATATTCGAACTAGATGGACAGAAAATCCTGGTGAACCACCTGTGCTAGATGACATGGATATTGATGATTGGATTCCTCTCTTTATTGTTATTCAAAGGGCATGCATCTTCTGTCATCTCAAATCTACGGAAAAAGGTTTTATGTCATGCTTCTATGCAGCGTAAAAAAAAATAAAAAAAAATTTGTTTGGCTTGCATTATAATAGATCCATGCATGCAGGTACTAATATAAGAACAGCTTATAGTCTCCAAAGATATAACAATACCTTATGTGGGTTTAGACACAAAAATATATCATCTTTTGTTTATCTTTTTCTTGTTCATATGTGCATAGTTGCGTGACTGCTATTGGGGAAAGCATTTAGATGATTTATTTATTTATTTATTTATTGGGGGATGTAAAGGAGGAAAGGCAACTATAACAATCACCTTGTAGATAACTATGTTATGTAACTCTAAATTTTGTCTAAATTGAAATGATGATGTAATCATGATTCTTTCTAATTTCTCTTTTAAACAACTGCATGGGGTCCATCTTCAGTTGTGTGAAACACTCGTCTGATTCATTGATCAATGGCTGAATTTTAATATTGGTTTTTCTTTCCAATTGTAATGAAAGAGTATTCGACCAAAAAAAAAAAAATCTGACTTTTATAGGTGCTAGTGGTTGCTATCATATGAACTGTGACTTTTGGGGGTTATTTTGGATAATTATATTGAAAATTTATAATTGAAAATGTAAAAAGTTCCAATGAAAGAGCAATAAGTGAAAACTGTAAATTGTTTTGCTTATGGTTTATTAGGCCTCGGATACATTGCAACATGGACATGGTGACATGATTAATTCCTAGAGCAATAGGAACATGGGCTAAACAAATGTTGTACTGCTTGTGCATATTAGTTTACAGAGGTGAATTGTAAAACACCCTTGACCTTGTGAGGTTTTGTACATTGTGTGTAATATTCTAGGGTTTTGGCATTGCCAAGATTGTTGGAATCAATGTCACTTGCACCTCCATGAGTAGTTTGAGCTCACAACCTCTAAGTTGCTTTTCCAATCAAGGACATTTTTCTATTTTACAGTGGAATTAGTTGTCTAATCATATTATAGCTGAAACTTTCGGATTGCTATTTAGTATTTTTCATATAACCACAATAGACACCTTTCCTAATTGATGTTAAATTATTGTGTTTCTATTGATGTTTGGTTTCATTTCTCGATGGGGCATTGAATCGAGGGTTGTAGATTGAGATTTTGAGTTGTGATGGTTACTATTAATAACCTATCATTTTTTATGTTTGCTCAAGTTGTGAACGTGATTGACATTGCATGTGTTCAATTAAAGTTTATGATTTTCACTAAAGTTCTACCGGTGAAAACAAATATAATCACATTTCATAAAGTACAGTATCTCCAATGGGGTTTATGTAAGATAAGATTAACGATCGTTTAAGTAAAACCTAATATGACTAGGTAGATCTACCCAAAGGTAAACTATTCAGTAACATATTTGTTTTACTCTTATTTTGGGACCCTCTAGTTGTGACCCATTAAGATTGACAGTGGTTATAAGTTATTTAAAGTTTTATATATTACCCAAAGGTGATTATAGAATTTTTAAGTAACCTAGTAGGGTAAGATAGACTACTTGTGTCGGTAAGATTAGGAGATAAGCCCAAAGGATAGGAAGTGTCTCTAATTGAACCGAACGTGGTTAGTCTAGTCTTGAGCGTAATTCTATCATCAATTGAGTACAATCATAATTAGTCATTTCCCAGAAGTAAAATTAAATTGTTGATTGTCGGACCCGCAGAGTGAAAAGGCATGAACCATGAACACAATACCACTCTCACTCGACCATCTTAACCCCGATAGGCTCGTGACAGTAAAGAATTAATGCATATATAAAGGTGATTGTATAATTTTTAAGTAACCTAGTAGGGTAAGATAGACTACATGTGTAGGTAAGATTAGGATAACCCTAAGCCCAAAAGATAGGAAGTGGCTGTAATTGAACCGAACGTGAGCATGATTCTATCATCAACTGGATACAATCATAATTAGTCATTGCCCAAAGGTAAGATTAAATTGTTGATTGTCAGACCTGCAGAGTGAAAAGGCATGAACAATAATGCTGCTCTGACTCGACCATCCTAAACTCGGATAGGCTCGTGACAGTAAAGAATTAATGCATATATATATATATATATATATATATATATATATATATATATATATATATATATATATATATATATATATATATATATATTCACATAAGTTTATTATGTAGTGAATATTGAATATTAATACATGCTAGTGTTTATTTCCGCTGCAGTTATGGATCCCACCTTAGTTCAGAGACACTTGACTGGAATAGAGACACTGACAGAATCAAACTATTCAACCTAGAAGATGAAACTCTAGATAGTATTGAGTTGTCTTGACTATGACTTTGTGCTGACTGAGAACAAGCCCATTATTAACCCAACAGCTACTGATGCTCTAAAGGCAGCAACAGGTGTCCATCAACAAATGGGCTAAAACTAACAAGATGAGTATTCTCATAATTAAATCTTCTATAGACCCCATTATGAGTGGTGGAATTCCTAAAAAGGAGAATGCTAAGGATTTGCTTGTGGTCATCAAGCATCAGTTTGAAGGGTCTTTCAAGAGCAGGTAATATAGTTGTCTATGCCAACTCCTTTCTCTGAAACATGATGAAAGTGAAAGTGTGAGGATGCATATCCTCAAGATTTTCAAGCTAGTTCTTCAACTTTGGGAGCTCGGTTTATCTATCGATGACACCCTGATGGTTCACTTGGCGGTGTTTTCTCTCTCTAAAAGCTTTGAGATTCTCCAAGTTCACTACCGAACCAAAAAAAGGAATGGAGTTTGAATGATCTGATTGCCACATGTGTTGCAGAAGAAGAGCATCACAAGAAAGATAAAGCTGAATCTGCACATTTAACTCTTCAGTCAGGTATGAAGAACCTCTCCATCAATGCTGCCAGTAAGAAAAGTTTTAAGAAAGGAGGTTTCAAGAAAAATGAAAACCAGAAAGGATACCACAAGGAAAATCAGAAGGTCGTTCCAACTAACAACAATAATCTAGCACTAGGGAGTGACAATACCTGCTACTTCTGCAAGAAAGAAGGTCACATGAAGAAGGATTGTAATAGGTATAAGGCTTGGCTATCTAAGAAGGAAGGGGTTCACAGCAAGGCGAACAGCCAGGCCTGAGGAACAACTCTATTTGGGAACTGGAGATAAAGTTCAAGTGGAGTCCGTAGGAACCTTTTAAACTAATTTTGAATTCTGATCATATTTTAAATTTGAAAGAAACCTTTTATCTGCCATCTTTGAGGCGTACTTTGATCTATGTTTCAGAATAATTTCTTTTGGATATGATGTCATTTTTAAGAGTTTCGGTTGTGGTGTTAATTTGAATGAGTCTGGTTCTATTATCCATCTCCATGGTGATTCTGTTGATTCTGATTTGCAGGTTGATAATTCATTCAAACTGACATTGGATGTATCATATGAACCATTTTTATCAGGTGTTGGTCTTTATCATAATATTTTGCCTACTGCAAAATGCTTTAAATTTTTCTTGCAGTCCTCTAGGTTATGGCATAAACATTTTGGGCATATTTTTCCACCCTTCTCGGGGAAGTCATAGATATTTCATTATATCTATTAATGATTCCTTTCGTTATGCCCATGTCTTTCTCTTCCACAAGAACTAATTCCTTAAAAGTTTTCAAAAATTAGGAGTTGAGCGACAATTGAATCGAAAGATGAAAGTTATAAGGTCTGATCGAAGGGAAGAATATTATGGCTAGATCGATCAGGATAATCAAAACTCTAAACCTTTCTATAGTTTTCTGAAAGATTAAGAAATTGTTACTCAAGAATATCATACCTGAATTTTTTTTATTATCTTATGTTGTAGTATAAATGATATTCTTCTTGGATCTATCATTGTATTTTGATCCTACAAGAGCTCTTTCGCTTAGGAGGGGAAGTACCTTCTACAATGTTAGACTATATATTGATTGATTAGGTTACTTTTGACTTATACAGTTGATTTAATTATTGATACAACATGGTGATATTTTGGTCTTGTAACCGGATAGTTGAGTGAGATTATGCATTGCTTATTGAATGATTTCATTTCTGCACTCAAACTTTAGGTTGGCAGCATAAAGGAGTTTCATTTTGCATTAGCTTCTTTTATCAATCTGATGCGTTAAATTTGACATAATGTATAAGATCACACTGGAGAATATTACAGACCCACTTACCAAAAGACTCTTAGTGACCACCTTTCAGGGACATTATGCATGCATGGGGGTACTAGAGTCATCGTGATTATTATTTTTCTGAATGGGAGTATATCTGTGATTGGCCTTTGAGTGGAAGTTTTATGTCAAATTTTCAGTAATGCCATTTGTATCCTTAGTGCATTCTATATTTCAGTTTCATGAGTTTTTTCTCAGACAGTTATTATGATGACATGCACTTATTATATGGTATTTTATTTCAGTTAATATTATTAAATGCGCATTTGTAACATTAAAGTTAAAGTTGTGCAGTTGCACATATTAAAGTATAAAGTGCCTTTGGAGAAGACTACTGAGGATTCTCAAGATCGCTTAGGCTGGACGTGGATAGATTTCACGACCTAAGCCTTCATCTCAATATGAGCGATGGTATTCGCATGACGATCGTCTAAGTATTGCAATGACGTGTGTCTGGTAAGCACACATTGCAGGACACTTATGGAAATGTATTATACACACTACATGTATATTTTTTATATACGTACTAAACTCCACCAATAAAGTATCTCTCAAAAGCTGTTAGGATAATTAGCCCGAAAGTCCATGATATAAATTAGACAAAAGCATAAAATATGATCGAAATTTATCCGTGAACCGTGTTAGTCATCCTCTTAGTCGTAGAGTGCTAGTAATTTAAGTGCACCATGACTAACGATAAATTTCGCGTATGAGTTTTTTCAAAAATCAAAGGATGGTCATCCGCTTTTAAAATAAATTGTGATATGGGATATAAAAGTTTTTCAAAATAAATATTTTTTCAAAATTTTTAGTCGGGTATGTCTCGAGTGGGAGATTGTAAGATATTTCATGATTTGATTCATACCATACCCTATTTCCTATCCCATATCATAACACACGTGTAATTTTTGTTAGTCAACATATTAGGTGTGTCTAATAGGTGCACTAAGTTGTAAAGGTCGGTGGGACCTGGTGCTACTCTCTAATTAGGGTTAGGGGCATTATGGGAAGGCCACTAATCAAAGGATTATGTAGAGAGAGGAAGTCCCTCTCTGCAGCCACGCATTATTCTCCACCCATAGGAGGCTAGGTTTAGCAGAGAGAAGGCTCTCCATCTCGTTCCCTACAGCGAAGATTCAGATCTGGTTATAGTTCATCATCCTTCGAAAAGGTATGTTATTTAAAGCTCCTTTATTAAGATTTAGCATACATGCTATTTAGATCTATACATAGATATAGTTGATCCTTTTCTATAATACATAAATTCTAACAGCTATTACTTGTCTATCTTTACCTGCTTAATATAGTTTCATGTGCTTACACTTGTTTGAACCAAGAGAACAATTAAGCACCTCAAATCTTATTAAATAGGAATTTTGAGGAGAAGTTTGAAAGTACACCTACAGGGGGGGTGAATAGGTGTACCGCTAATCTAATGAACTAAATGCGGAAACTAAAACTTAATTGTAACTACACTTAATGCAACCAACGAGTGTAGCCGAATTCCCGGTGAAGGGCTCTGGACTAACTCCTCTTGATTCCTCTGAATAAGAGTTGAGGCGCTATATGAAGCTCTCGTGGTTAAGCACAAGTGAGGCACACATAAACAATCCAAGCATATAATATGAATGAGCAATATGAAATGATGCAAGGCACAATATAAAAGAGAGAGAGTTAGAGAGACAATTGATCAAACGCAAACACAAGTAATTTGTTTCGAGTTCGAGACATTGCTCTACGTCCCTGCCTTCACACAGAAGGATTTCTAATCCATTATCTCGTCCACACAGGACTTCCCACACAGGGAACCTCCACTGAGGATTTGGGTAAATACAATCACCGGGAGTACACAACTCCTCTCTCAACCGAATACAACCTCTCACAGAGGCTAGGCACAAAGCCACACAAACACCACCTCACACAAGAGGGGTAGGCACTTAGCCAATACAACACAATCACCTCACACTTGAGGGATTCCAACACAAACTCCACCTCTCACTAGAGGGAGCTAAACACAACAATCTCCACCTCTCACTAGAGGGAGCTAACCACCACTCCAAAATCAACCTCTACACAAGAGGGATATCATAAGTTTAGGAGGGTTTACAACTTAGTGATCAAAAGATCACAAACCAATTCTTTTCACAAAAATAATGATCCTATAGAAAGGATAGAATGATATAGCTCAAGTGTGAAAAATAAAGAGTTTGGAAATCAAAAAACTCAAAGAAAACAATTGGGAAAACAACTAGGATAAGATTAAAATGAAGATCAAAAATCAATCCTAAAGTTTCTCTTTTTCTTGAATTTTCCAACCCTTTAAAACAAATGAAGATAGATCTTTAAAAATAACAAACTCTTTTGAAAACCTTGCTTTTAAAAACACTAGAGAGTAGAAATTTTTCGCTCAAAATTCTTGGAGAAAACCTCTCTCAAATGGGGTATTTCTAACCCCAAGAAAATTCTGCCCGTTGGCAGCTGACTAGCCCAGAAATGGCCTTCCGGTCGACCGGCCGGTCGACCGGCCAACGGTCAAATTTTTGACCGTTGAGCCTGCCGGTCGACCGTGCAAATCCAGAGAGCAAATTGCTCTCTGGCCGGTCGACCGTGCCTTGCTCACGGTCGACCGTCCGGTCGACCGCCCCCACCCGAGAGTGGGGCACTTGCAGTCAGTCGACCGCCCGGTCGACCGGCTCAAGTGGCTGGTCAGCGTGCACAACCTTGTGCATGTCGGTCGACCGGTCCGGTCGACCGACTCTGTGTCCGGTCGACCGGTCCGATCGACCGCCAGAGCCTGGCAGGCAGCATTAGGGACTGAAAACTTGAGTTTTTAATATCCTAAAAAATCTCATAAAATCTCTAAAAATCCACAAAAATAAGTTCAGTAAAATACTTTGATATATAAACATGTGTGAAAAAATTCAACACATATTTCAAACTTTTTGAACCATTTTTGTGTTATGAAAATTTTGCCGAAAACCAAAATCCGTATTTCCTAAAACTTGAATTTTTCAAATGGAAATCCGATTTTTTCAAAACTCATCAACATACAAAAACATGATATGAAACAACATTGAAGCATGTTGCATATGGATATAAGTCCAATACACATGAAGGATATATATATCATTGTTTTTGATATTAAATCCGAAATTATGTTTTGTTAAAATACCAAAACACCAAACTCATGAAATAGACTATCAAACTAAGTTTGTTTAAATAGTTGAAGCATAGATGTATATAGAACAAATCTAATATACATAAAATCATGTAAACTTTTTGATACTATCTATTCATGAAAATCAAGATCGGTTAAACCAAAATCGAAAACCAATAAATATGAAACTTAAACAAGTGTGTGTGTGTGTTGTGAACTTGAGCATATCACACTATCTAGTCTTTATAAATGGATCTAAACACTAAACTAAACTATGTACCGAAGTCTTCTTGACTAACTCTGTCTTCAAGTCGACTCAATCTAAACCGTGATCCACCGAGCTTGACTCCAACGAGTGCTAGGTATGAACTTTATCGCTCGGGCTCTTGAATCACCATGTGAGAAGCTCCAAAATACCTTTATTGAAGCTAATCACCTACTAATATTTGGTAAAGTATCTGAAACTAAACATCACAAGATTATTAGTAAACATAACTACATGAGTTAATCATCATCAAAACTAGAGTGGAAGGCCTCTGGGCCAACAATCTCCCCTTTTTTGATGATGACAAAACTCATGGAGTTATATATGCATGGATTAAAGTTAAGCTTCAAGGAAGCTCCCCCTTAACTCATGCATAGCAATAAACAATAAATATATGCAATGAATACTAAACATGAATATGCATCAACATGCATGAATCAAACATATGTTTCAAAACCTTCTTTCTTTTTGTTTAAAACTCTTCAAATCAAATTTTTTCATATACATAAAACACAATATATGCAAAAACACAAATATGCATATAAAACTCAAATCTTTCTCCCCCTTTTTGTCAATCATCAACAAAGGGGTCAAAGAAAACAATATTCTCCCCTTTTTGTCTTAAACAAAAAAATATCAATAAGGGGTGAAATCAAAACAAAACTTTCTTGATACCAATTGAAAGAAAAAATATATCAATTGAGTGCATCATGATATCAATGAGATATACCAATTGAAAGTACATAATTGAAAGTACACAATGTGGTATATAAATCAAATATAAATTAAATACCAATTGATACCAATTATAAATAAATACCAATTAAATATCAATTGTAAGTAAATAAATTATTTTGAACAATTCAATCACAAAATTTTGATATCAATAAAACATATCAATTGAAAGGTAAAACTTATAGGTAATCTTGATACCAATTTGAAAAGATTAGTACCAAATGAAACTAATTTTTCATTAAAAGCATATGATACAAAAAATAATCAATATCTTTTTTTAATCATTTTTAACATAAAGTGTGGGAGTAGAATACCAAAGTCAATTGAAAGGTGAAATACCGATTGAAAGTATAAACATGAATTTTCTCCCCCTTTATGAAATACCAAATAAAATGATGCATAAGCTTGTATATGATACCAATTGAAACATAGTCAATTGAAATAAAATAGTCATTAAAAAAATCAAGCTTAGCATAGCCAAAATTTATACTCAAAGATAGTCATATAGTAAGCACAAATAAAGCATATATATGTATGTAAAATAAATACCAATCGAAATTGATATTATTTGAAATTGAAAGCATACATATATAAAAACATATATGAGTATACAAAAAAGAATGTCAATAGTGATACCAATTGAAAAGATCTAATGATACCAATTGAAACATAATAAGATCAAATGTATATCTCATATTACCTTTCCACCCATATCATGCACATGTTTAAAAGGATTTTCAATAAGATGCATACAAAGCATGGTCGCACAGCCAACCGCTCGTAGATGGAAGGGGTTTTCAAAAATAGGTTTGAAAATAGTTTACCATAATTGAAAACTCTTCCAAAATGAAGAATACGAACTTGTTATATGAAAAATTTGTAAACTAGTACGAAATCCTTCAAGTAAGGAATAAAACAAAAATAAATTTCATGAAACATGAAAATCACTCAACAATTGACACTCAAAAGATATAAAGCTCATATAGAACTCATGAAAACAAAATCATGAGAAAACAATAAATAAGGTGAGTGTACAAGTGTAATGTGAAACATATAATCATGAAACTAGTCAATTTAGCTCAATATAAAATTTCTTAAAACATAAAAATCATTAAAACGATTTAATCTTCAAGGCATATGTATGTCATGTACAAACTAAAGAATAAATACATATCCAAACATAACGAGTCCACAAAGTATATGCATGAAGGCAAGTGGCTCAAAGGATGTATATGTATAATCAATAGTTTGGACAATATAGACATATACATGAAGTTAAACATAAACATGAAAAACATGTAAAAAAAAAAAATGGGAATACAAGTCAAATGCATGAATCATCAAAACTAGGCTATACTAGTATATCTAATAAGTACAAATGAGCGTTCAAGCACAAACATGTAATAATCTATTTGTGGCTCACTAGTTATACAAGTATATATCCAAGTCTTAATGAAAACACACATCTAAACATATATTCAAATCAAGAAGCATCAAAACAAAAACTCATATGATTATTATATCAAATGCACGTGCATTAGATCTATGATATACACGATAGCTAACACATGGAGAGAACACAAAATATGGGTCCATATAAACATGGATGTCTCAAAAACTATACATGTATGTCACTAATCTAAATCTCATGGCATTTAACATAAAAATCAATAAACATCAAAACATGCTAAAAATGAATAATATGAAAGCATGTAAACAATAAATGAGGAGTAAGAGATCGTTACCAAAACCGAGAGGGTAACTCTCCAAGTCTCCAAAACACGGTGGTCCTCCACCAAACTCCCCTTGAAAGTGATGCATCCAAATAGTTCTCTTTAAGCTCGGAATGCATCACCTCAAGGCACCGACACTCTCACGTCATGCGAGAGCCCACACCTACATCAAATACAATAGGGGTGGGCTTTGGTACCCACACTCTTTTGGGTCCATGGGGGTTAGTTCTTTTCCTAACCCAAACAAATTTAGTTGCTAAATTTACATCATGAACTCTATCATAGCAAAATTTACCAAGATGGCCCTTACGTCCACAATGTGTACAAGTGTACACATGAGTATACAAAGTGTGATGGATGTGACCGTGGAGAGCATGTGTATGCCGTGGTTTGTGTGCATGCATAGATGAAACTTGTTTCTTTCGAAACATAGATTCCAAACGTGGTGGTTCAAAACACATTAGCTCAAGGTGGAGCCCAAACAATCAACACTCTTCTTAAGTATAGATATATCATTTTCAATTATAGAAGAAGTGTGGCATGCAATAGGTAAGTTAGGTGAAGCTACACTAGCATGGCAAACATGTGAATCAATATCAATTTTCAAAGATTCATTTTTTTTTAAACAAACTTCTAAATCCTTTGAAATCAAAACAATTTTTTTTTGAAGAAAAAAATTTTTTACAACAAAATCAAGTTTTGAAGATATAACTTTATTTTTCTTCAAAACTCATTGCAATCATTTCTATTTTTCAAAAACAATTTTCCTTTAGAGCAAGGTCTAGTTGAGATTTAGTGAGTCACGTTCACTTGAAATCTCTACCTTCTCTTGCAAAACCAAATCAAGTCTTGAACATAAATCCTTATTTTCTTCTTTTAGTTCAAAACTCTTCTCTTTCAAAAGATTATATTTTTCTAATAATTTTTCACAAACAATGGATAGTTCTTCATTTAAAGTATTAGGATCAACATAATCATCACAAGAAGAACTAGCATCATCATTATCTAATTGAGATTCCGAATATACCTCAAGGGAGTCATTCCCTTGGACCATGTTGCATTGTTGCTCGGATTCTCCACTAGATTCATCCTCTGTTTGGATTGGCAATTGAAGCTTGGAGGAGGTCAACGTGTTCTACACTGCAAAGGCGGAATCACAGTTAGAAACTAAGCACAAATATTCTTTGTTTAGCGTGCTTCTAAGTGCCTCAAGGGCTTGAGCATTGGCCTCTATATGCTTGCTATTACCAAGATAGGATTTCTTGGTAGCGGCAAAGAAAACATGCAAGCCTAGGGTTTTAAGTACATGGACATCCTAAATTTTCACATGTCAATGTTGGAAACATCAAACATGGGAGGTGACAAGCAATCCATGAGTGTGTGTACAATATATGTGCAAAATGCAAATGATAGATTAGCTAACCAAGATCACACTCCTAGGTGGTTAAACCAAATATCAGGAGCGTAGGCTCTGATACCAATTGAAAGTACACCTAGAGGGGGTGAATAGGTGTACCGCTAATCTAATGAACTAAATGCGAAAATTAAAACTTAATTGCAACTACACTTAATGCAACCAACGAGTGTAGCCGAATTCCCGGTGAAGGGCTCTGGACTAACTCCTCTTGATTCCTCTGAATAAGAGTTGAGGCGCTATATGAAGCTCTCGTGGAAAAGCACAAGTGAGGCACACACAAACAAGCCAAGCATATAATATGAATGAGCAATATGAAATGATGCAAGGCACAATATAAAAGAGAGAGAGTTAGAGAGACAATGGATCAAACGCAAACACAAGTAATTTGTTTCGAGGTTCAAGCCACTGCTCTACGCCCACGCCTTCACACAGAAGGATTTCCAATCCACTATCTCGTCCACACAGGACTTCCCACATAGGGAACCTCCACTGAAGATTTGGGTAAATACAATCACCGGGAGTACACAACTCCTCTCTCAACCGTACAACCTCTCACAGAGGCTAGGCACAAAGCCACACAAACACCACCTCAAACAAGAGGGTAGGCACTTAGCCAATACAACACAATCACCTCACACTTGAAGGATTCCAACACAAACTCCACCTCTCACTAGAGGGAGCTAAACACAACAATCTCTACCTCTCACTAGAGGGAGCTAACCACCACTCCAAAATCAACCTCTACACAAGAGGGATATCACAAGTTTAGGAGGGTTTACAACTTAGTGATAAAAGACCACAAAACAATTCTTTTCACAAAAACAATGATCCTATAGAAAGGATAGAATGATATAGCTCAAGTGTGAAAAATAAAGAGTTTGGAAATCAAAAACTCAAAGAAAAACTATTTGGAAAACAATTAGGATAAGATTAAAATAAAGATCAAAAACCAATCCCAAATTTCTCCTTTTTCTTAAATTTTCCAACCTTTTAAAACAAATGAAGATAGATCTTTAAAAACAACAACTCTTTTGAAAATCTTGCTTTTAAAAACACTAGAGAGTAGAAAATTTTGCCTCAAAAATTCTTGGAGAAAACCTCTCTCAAATGGGGTATTTATAACCCCGAGAAAATTCTGCCCGTTGGCAGCTGACTAGGCCAGAAACGGCCTTCCGGTCGACCGGCAACGGTCAAATTTTGACCGTTGAGCCTGCCGGTCGACCGCCCGGTCGACCGTGCAAATCCAGAGAGCAAATTGCTCTCTGGCCGGTCGACCGTGCCTTGCTCACGGTCGATCGTCTGGTCGACCGCCCCCACCCGAGAGTGGGGCACTTGCAGTCGGTCGACCGCCCAGTCGACCGGCTCAAGTGGCTGGTCAGCGTGCACAACCTTGTGCACGTCGGTCGACGACTCTGTGTCCAGTCGACCGGTCCGGTCGACCGCCAGAGCCTGGCAGGCAGCGTTAAAGGACTGAAAACTTGAGTTTTTAATATCCTAAAAAATCTCATAAAACCTCTAAAAATCCACAAAAATAAGTGCAGTAAAATACTTTGATATATAAACATGTGTGAAAAAATTCAACACATATTTCAAACTTTTTGAGCCATTTTTGTGTTATGGAAATTTTGTCGAAAACCAAAATCCGTATTTTCTAAAACTTGAATTTTTCAAATGGAAATCCGATTTTTCAAAACTCATCAAAATACAAAAACATGATATGAAACAACATTGAAGCATGTTGCATATGGATATAAGTCCAATATACATGAAGGATATATATATCATTATTTTTGATATTAAATCTGAAATTATGTTTTGTTAAAATACCAAAACACCAAACTCATGAAATAGACTATCAAACTAAGTTTGTTTAAATAGTTGAAGTATAAATGTATATAGAACAAATCTAATATACATAAAACCATGTAAACTTGTTGATACTATCTATTCATGAAAACCAAGATCGGTTAAACTAAAAACCGAAAACCAATAAACATGAAACTTAAACAAGTGTGTGTGTTGTGAACTTGAGCATATCACACTATTTAGTCTTTACAAATGGATCTAAACACTAAACTAAACTATGTACCGAAGTCTTCTTGACGAACTCTGTCTTCAAGTCGACTCGATCCAAACCGTGATCCACCGAGCTTGACTCCAACGAGTGCTAGGTATGAACTTTATCGCTCGGGCTCTTGAATCACCATATGAGAGCTCCAAAACACCTTGTTCAAGCTAATCACCCACTAACATCTTGGTAAAGTATCTGAAACTAAACATCACAAGATTATTAGTAAACATAACTACATGAGTTAATCATCATCAAAACTAGAGTGGAAGGCCTCTGGGCCAACAAAGTTCTAGAACCCTTTATCAGAAATTCAGCTTCACTCTTTGGTATCTATTTGTGTGTTAGTTTTAGTTAATATAAATTTTAAATTCCGCATTTGATTAACATATCACATATTCAACCCCCCCCCCCTCTACGTGATTTTCAAATATAGAATATTGGTTGATCAATTTAATATTGCTATACTTCATATGCTTGATAAAACCATATAATGAATGTTGTTTAATTTTGATGTTCTATTGTTATTAAAATTGTACTTATGTGCAGGCAAACACCCATGGACCCGGACCCGGACCCAGGGCCGGCCAGATTTTATGTTCTCTACTTACAAGATGAGCATCAATCCGCTAAAATTGATGCAAGTCAGGTAATCTCATTTTTAAAGTTAAGCTATTATAATAGTCAATGTGCTTTATTTTTATTAACTATATTTCTTTTTATAATTGCATGATCTTCAGGTCATTGACTGTGTAAATCATTCTTTAGCATATCAAAAGTGAATTTTTGAGAATCCCCTTGTCATAGATGGTTAGACGAGTGGGATTCTTCACTCATTCTCAGTTGAGGTGGGTACGACTCAATCATCCATTTCTGACAGCTTTGATAAAGATATGGAGGCCCTGAGACATTCAGTTTTCATCTTCGAGTGAGGGAGATGACTATTATGCTTCAGGATGTGGCGTTGCTATTAGGGCGTCTGATAGATGGTCTTGTTATCACAGAGAGAGATGACAGAGATTGGATGACTGAGTGTGCAAGATTATTAAGCAGACAACCCCCACAGTCGGCTATTAGGGGTGGAGTAGTGAAACTGCAATGGCTCCGTGATCATTTTACAGTGGTGCCAATGTAATTGACAATTATGGAGATGGAGCAGTATGCACATGGTTATATCTTACATATATTCGGTACCCGTTTATTTCTAGATTCCATCATAAATAAGATAAATCTTAGATGGGTAACTCTCTTAGAGGATTTTTGACATATGCGGTGCTATGTCTTGAGGTAGTGTAATTCTTGCATATCTGCATAGGGAGTTGTATAAATCTCCATCATAGAAACAACACAAATCTATAGTTGTCAGATACTTCTACAGTAAAGCCTTAGAACTTAGGCCAATGTGTAAGTATTTATGAGCACATTTAATTTGAATACTTTAAATTGACTGATATTTGTGCTTACATTG